>JAQZBX010043690.1:0-10304 GCA_029593785.1 Cabassous unicinctus | reverse complement strand
TTTTGGAATATGTCAGAACCAGGTGGTGGCTTATTGAAGACAGCATTGGAAGTCCTTGGAGATCATCTGTAACTGATACTCAAGCTAAAGACAGTGAGCTATTAAGTCAAAGGCAATCAGGTTTGGTGCTCCCTATTGAAAAAGATGGGGAAGTAAATATAATATTGTTTTAAAGTTTTTTTAATCAATAATGGTTAGTATTTTTTTAAGGTTTTCAGCTATAGACTCAAGTTCTCCAGAATACTTATATAGAAAAATATCTCATTTCCTGACAAAACTACATATATAAAATATTATCTACAAAATTCTAAAGGTTTTTCTCTCTCCTCTAGCTCTATCACAGTAATTTAAGTTGATTTCCTGGCTATTCTGTCCAAGGTTATAATTCTGGAACTTACAGCAGCAAATCTCAGTTGTTTCCATCCCACTCTTTTTCCACAGGCAGCCTGAAAATTCACTGAACTACCATATATAGTTTTTGATCCATTATATGATGACATTTCATGTTAGCAATTTAAAAAATGACATTTATTTTCTTTCACACACAATTTAAAAATGAATTATAAAGAATGTTGAAATATATTTACTTTTAAGAGATCATTTTTTCCTTTTAATATAGCCCTATATTTAAAAATACTAATACAACATAATTTGGAATTTGTAATAATTTAGGCAGGGTTGAACTAAATTGGCATTTACTTTATGTATCCATTAATTTCAGAAAATGAGAAAATTTAATGTAAAATATTTCAAAATGGCTGTTTTGTTTATTAAAGATAGTGAAATATTTCAAGGATTTTAATCATCCATTTACATATAATTCTTGTGATAACAGATAATTATTACTTACTAATTTAAGATATCTATTTTTATGTTTAAGATAGTCTGGAGTCCCAATATACGCTAAACGGAGTCCCCTTGCCTTGTGTAACAATATCCCATAATTCAAAGTAATCTTCCTGATAAATAAGAAGAATTCTTTGGTGTTTCTTTGTATGTATAGACTATAAGAATGCTTTCACCCTAAACTATCTGAATGCCACTTGATTTACGTAAATTCATACGCATATCTAACCGCCCGTTTTACAGTAAGGATTCCATCTCCGATTTTCTTTGCTGCCATTGTTTTGTTCCAAGCAGCAATTTAATTATGTCCCTCCCAGCCATATGGAAAGTGAAACCTTATAGATCAACTTGGCAGAATCAGGCTCCAAAGCAAAGTGGGGAGTTTTCCCTGCTACATTTCTATCACAAAACAGGGAGGCTGTATTGCAGATATTTGCCCCTGCATGCCAAATTTCTACAATGCAATCATGTAAGCAGAAGTAAAACTAAAACCTTCTGTAAAGCTAGTGTTTAACCAGCGTAAAATTCAGGATTTCCCAAGTGACCAGAAATTGCAAACAGTACTTTTAGAAAGTAGGTCAACTTGCAGAGAAAGAAGCAGACAGAGAGTGGGAGAAAAGAAATCCCTGTTTATGATGAGACACTAATGAAATAATGTGGACTTTTCATTGAATCATAAAAATCTTCCCTGAAACAAAAGCTTGGTATCACCCTCTAATCATAAATTATGCAAGCTTGCTGCCAGTTAAGCATTCCTAACTAGGTAAGAAACTCTTACAGTCAATAATGATCTACAAGGAGAGAGAATTTAAGAGACAGAAGAAGGGCTACTCCAGGCAGCCTTCGATGAGGGGATCCTAAAATATGAACTGGAAATTAGAGGTAAAAAGAGAGCAGGCTTGCACATGCTTTGGTTTTAGGTCACAAGCTTTATTCAAACACTCCATCTGTTTCATCCTTTCTTTAAAAATATTTTAGGCACTGAGTTTATTTAAATTTGACAAAATTTACTATCTTCTTTTATCGGTAAATAAAATAATGTCTACTTTCCAGTTTTATAAGTAACGTAGTTGTTTTTTTTTTCCACTACACAAATAACATTTGAAACCATTAGGAAGGAAAGAGTTGTCTTTCAAAATGTAAATTAAAAATCATTGCAGTACAAGGAGCAAGATAACTCTTTTTGGTCCTATATGCCTTTTACTTCCAGTAATAACCTTGCAGAATATTTAAAATGAAAATAAGTCTCCTTGCATTGTGTACCTTGATGAAATAGCACTTGCCCTGAATTTCCCCTGGGATTGTGGGATGAGAATGAAATACAATAATTTGGCTAAATTGCAATATACTTAAAGTTTAACTGTAATATGATTTTATACATTCAAATAGGAATATTAATGATTGTACTTATTCTTACATGGAGTTTATATTTTACTATCTTGCTTAGATTTCTATCTAAAATATACAGATGTTCAGCAAGTGAAATAAGATCTATTGAGAAATTTGGAGTTTTGATTATGCTAAACCATGATTAAGAAAGTTTTAATAGCTGTATAAATTCAGCTCACTCCTTTAAACACCAATTGTTAAAACCATGATAATTGGAAATGCAAACAGAGATAGGTAAATATTTTAATGTGATTTTAATTCTGGCATATTCTCTTTTGACCTTTAATGGGTTATATCTGGGAAGCAGACATCTAGTTCTGCCCCAGCAAAATTCTTTATTCATGACTTTGAAAATGCTGAGACCAAACGGGGGTTGATTCATATCAATTCAATTTGTTCAACTGGGCAGAAAAGAAGATGCATTTTATTTGAATAACAAAGACATTTGATTGAGAAAGAGAACAGTGCTTTCTCCTTCAAGAAGGACATACTTCACTTTAAGAATTCTGTTTTAAAAATTTCTTTATTGATCAGCTTATGAAGAGTCTGAACCAATTAACAGACTTAAAATGAGGCAATTATCAAATCATTTATCCAAAAAGGAAAAAATCTATATACATTTTATTATCAACAGTCTATGGGATTATGGGATTCTATACCTGTGAAAACCTTGGGCAGCATTAGGGGGATGTCACTTCTCAAACTCTACAAATTAAGGGAAAAAGAAAATTCATATAGTGCCAATAAATGTATCTAGCTTGTTTATCAAAGACAAGAGGACAATCTTCACTAGCATTTTTGGGGACCAAATAAAGGACACTATACATTTTCTATGAAATAATTTCCTAAAGAGTACCTATAATAACAGTTTTTCGTCAAAGGCAAGGGCAAATCTTACAGTCTTTCTTTGCTCAAAAAAGAGCTGTTTCAGTGGTATGCACCATATTTTTATTATATGACAAGGAAACAATAATGAGACCTAGTGGGATCAAAAACACAAATTACAATAAAAGTTAATTTGGGAGAGTCTAATTCTAGTAGAGCAGAACATTTTGGAGGAACGTGGGATTTTATACAGATGTAGGTGTCAGGAGAAAATATGGCTGCTCCATGACAGCTTGCCTCAAACTTGACCCATTGCCATCTCCCTGATCAGCTTCTTAAATGTCAGTATCTGGTCTTTTGGCCTCATTGAGTTAGGCATCCATGGCTCCAGGGCAGGGTCCACGACCTTGGCTGCACATCAATATCACCTGGAATAATTCTGTGAAATATGGGAGTCTGGGTCCCTTCCTAAACCAATTAAGTCTGGATCTTTGGCAATGCGCTCCGAGCACAGACATTTTTTAAATATTCCCACAGGTGATTGTAATGTGCAGCCAGGATTGAGAATCACTGGTTTGGGGGATTTTCACAGTGGAAAGGTAAGTCTTAGGGCATCCAACAATTCGGGAAATAGAAAGATAAAAGCATTCTCTCTCATGATCCCCTTGACATGTCCGAATTTCTAGATCCCACTTTTTATGTGGCATTTTGATGAAAGAAGCACTGCACTTGTACATTACAGCAGTTTCGTGGTGTCCTACTTTCTCTTCTGCTGATCAGACCCAGGATGTCAGAGCAAAACATAACAATTGCTTCCCTTTCAGGACCCTGACAATAGTCTTATTAATTTCTACCCTCTCCCCAAGAGAACAGAGTGCAGTGATATTTTTGAACAAAATCTCAGACCTTAAATTTGGCCTGGTAAATACTTGCTTTGGAGCTACAGAATCTAATACACTGACCTGTTTTTCATTTGTCTTATTGACCTCATCCTTAGAAATAGGTAGCTGGATCCAAGGTAGATATGGGGACAGGTAGGAATGCTCTGTTGGCTTGTGCAAGCAAAGGATCTGATAAAGCAGAAAGCTGCCAGCATAGCTCCAGGGTGAAGAAACTCCTCTTATGGCAAAGTGATTATCAATGAAAAACAATGGAGATCAAGGAGGCCAAGGAACACTATTTGATTCTCTTGGCCCTGTCTCTCAAATGATGAACATTCAGTAGACTACTGTCATGAAAAGTGTCTTCCATCCATTCTACTTGTTCCTCACCAAAAAGAGTCAAACACATTTATTGGCAGCCTTGAAAAAATTAATTAAGTGCACAGAGCCCGTAATGATGGTAATTGTGTCACAGTTTAGTGTTTCCAAGAATTGCACAAACTGAATCCTACAAAGAATATCTCTTGAGTTCATATACCTCTATTAGCGTCAATTTGTAAAACCTTTTATATTCTGCCATTTATTGGTATCTCAACGTGAATTCAGAGATAGTGGCAGAAGACTCCAAAACTTGAAGAAAATTATCTCACTGATAGCTAATTTTAGAATTTGGGGTGATGTCTTATGGTATTAAAATATTTTATAAAATTGGTGACAAAATATCTTCTACAGATCAGTGTCTTCTTCACAGGGTTCCCAATGGAGATATACAGATGAGAATGTAGGTAAAGGAAATAAAATTCATGCTTCTTTTATCATCCAGGTTGGGTGCAGGTGTCAGGGAAGCTGAGCCTAGGTTCGAAGCCTCCTTACACCTCAAGTTCAAACCTGAGTCTCAGCCCTCTTAGAAAACTATGTTGAATAAAGATCAAAGGAGAGAAAGGTTAGGGATTAATTCCTTGGTCAGTTTTTAATGGTGATCCTCTGGACTGCAAAAGGAAAAAAAAAATGTATATCAGGTGCTAGCTTTTAAAATTTGTATTAAACTTTTCATTTTGAGATAATTTTAGGTTCACATACAGTTGTAAGAAATAATGCAGAGAGATCCTGTATGCACTTTACCCAGTTCCCCCCAAATATAACCACCAGAATATTGACATCGACACACCCACCATTGTATCCATTTGTGTATGTGTTTGTATTTAGTTCTATACAATTTATCACATCTGTAGGTTCATGTATCCACTACCACTACCATAGTCAAGATGCAGAACAGGTCCATCACCTAAAGATCCTTCATTTTGTCCTTTTATTACCATGACCATCTCCCACCTCCCCAAAGCCTCTCCCCCATCCCCTGGCAACCACTAATCTGTTGTCCATTTCTAAAATTTTGTTATTTCAGGAATGTTATATAAATAGATTCATTCGACATGTAATCCTTTAGGGTTGCCTTTTTTCAGTTATCATTATTCTCTAGAAATTCATCCAGATTGTTGTGTGTATCAATACTGTGTTCCTTTATACTGCTGAGTAGTATTCCATGGCATGGACATACCACAGTTTGTTTAGCCAATCACTATTTGAAGGACATATGGGATGATTCTAGATTTCAGGTATAACAAATAAAGCTGCTATAAACATTCAGGTACAGGAATTTGTGTGATTTTTTTTTTTCATTTATTCACGATAATTGCCCAGGAGTGCAATTGCTGGGTCATAGATTAGTTATTTATTTAACTTCATAAGAAATGTCAAACTATTTTCCATCAGCAACATAGGAGTGATTCCGTTTCTCTACATCCTTGCTCCCATTTGATGTTTTTACTATTTTATACTTAAGCCATTTTTATAGGTACATAGTAATATCTCATATTTGTTTTAATTTCCATTTCTCTAATGGCTAATGATGTTGAACATTTTTTCATATGCTTATTTCCCAACTGTTTATCCTCTTTGGTGAAATGTCTGAATCTTTTACCTATTTTCTAATTGGATTGTTTGCTTGTTTTTATTGTTGAGTTTTGATAGTTATTTATATATTCTAGATACCAGTTCTTTGTCTTTTCAACCTTTTACCAGGGTCTAGCACAGAGCAAAAGTTTCTAACTTTGTAGAGATCCAATTATCAAAAAAAAATTTTGAATCATGCTTTTGGTATCAAGTTGAAGAACTCTGTATAGGCTTCGATTCCAAGATTTTCTCTGATGTTTTATTTTCTCCTAAAAGTTTTATGGTTTTACATTTTACATTTAAGTCTGTGATCTATTTTGAGTTAATTTTTGTATAAGGTGTGAAGTTTAACTTGAGGTTAATTTTTTTGCCTATGTATGTCCAGTTATTCCAGTACCATTTGTTAACAGGACATCTTTCTTTCATTGATTTAATTTTGCATCTTTATAAAAAATCAGGTGGGCATATCTGTGTGGATCTATGTCTGAGTTCTATATTCTTTTCTTTAACAGCGACTGTTCTCACTGATAAGCATGACCTGATGACAAATTCTTACCAACATCTCCCTGCTGGAAATAAGAAAGGGGTAGAATAACATTGAGGGGCCTGGAAAGCCATTCTCTAGTGGGAATATTCTAGGAATATTTTTCTTCTGTTAACCATCTCACTTAACAGACAAGGGTGATGAGGCTGGATCCCTCATCCCTTATCATAAGCAGGATCAGTGATGTATCAACAGTTTTGTTTCCTGTTCATATGGTCACTTCCTTACTCAGGCCCCTGCTTCCATGTACCCACTAAGTCCTGTTAGAAGGCAGTTCTCACGGATGACAGAATTTATCTGTCAGTGAATGTCTCCAGAAGCTTATGAATTGTGGTAGGTCAGGACATTAAATAATCCCTATTCTCTTCTAGTTTTCAATTATCACTATTCCCAGCTTTATTGTGTAAACTAGATTACCAGATGGTCTGTACATTGCAGACTGTTTAGCAGAATAACTAAAACAATGTAAGGTCAACAAAACTAAATACCTCAGTTTAATAAATAAATAGGTAAATAAATAAACAAATCATTGGAAAATCCAAAAGTGAATCTGACATCAATGAAGAATGATTCAAGGTCTCAAACAGTGCCAAAGCCTGTCTCTCCCTCACTCTGTTCCTCTCTTTCGGCATCTACATAGCAAATCCCATGGAAGAAATCTGATTGGCCTGGCTGCTTCCTGTGATCAACTCAAGGACCAATCACTACTATTAATACATAGGTTCAATGGTAAACCAGACACAGTATTTATGTATATTGATATTGATTGGCAGACCCACTAGAACCACTTAGGATCAGAGAAAGAGAGCTCCTGAATTGAAAGGCAGATGCTGAGCAGGCAAAAATAGAAGGTGGCCATCCTCCTATGATGGATAAGAGGTTAAAACTAGCTCCTTTTTCCCACTTGCACCCAAGGAGTCTCACTCAGGGCTATGTCAGTTTCTAGTTCTTTCTTCTGCACTTAGACTTGGGCTGCCTTACACTGTTAGTGTTATGGCTTCTGCAGCACATCCACTATGAAAGCTCTAAAAAGATGCACGTGCTTTCAAAGTTCCAAAAGATCAACCGTTGAAGATGATCACACAACCGCCAAACATACCACATGTGGGTACACACACACACATCCCACAAAATTAGTAATCACATTGGGCCTGTAGCCCAATGCAGCCAAGCAACAGCTTTTATGCCACTCCAATCCCTATTCAATGACATTTCCCACATAAAGGCAATGCTCCTAATACCCAACATATATCACAGAGACTCACTGTGTTCTTTCCGGCCATAGGGCATAATAGGAAATTATAGCCATCTATAGGAGGATTCTAAGAAAAAGAAAAAGAAAAAATTAAGAAAACTATGGTTTTAGTCTGCCAGGACACTGGATCATTCATGTGAATTGGCCAAATTCCATGATCTGTCACCATATCCTTAATTAGGAAAAGCAGCCGCTTGCTGGTGCATTCATATATTAATTCAACAAACATTGGCTGAACTATGAGCTATGCGCAAATCAATGAAATAGGGACGTGGGGACATATATATAAACCAGAAACACTATCCTTATTCTTGTGCAGCTCACTTTCTATCAGGGAAAGTGGACAGAAATTAAAGACAATTATTTATTTCTCTAGTTATGATTGTGATAAGTGATACAAAGGAATGTTAAAGGTAATTTGAGTTTACACAAGGGGACGGAACTGGCTATAGAAGGCTTCTCTAAAGAAGGCATATTTGAACTTAAACATTAAATTATTAATTACACAAAAAAACAGAATAGATTATTCTAAACTCAAATAATAGCACTTTCAAAGAGCCTATGGTGGATAAAGTCACAGTACCATTGAAAACTGAAAGGAAACCAGTATAACTTATGCATAGACAGTGAAATATATAAAAGGAAGAAAGCAAGGAGCCAGATCTTCCAGGGTTTCACCTAATGTGTTCTAGATTTTGGTTTATATTAAGGGTGGTTGGAAGCCATTAAAATATGTTTAAAGTGATATCCTTACCATGCCTTCTATCCAAGTAGCCCTCTAGCTGTAGTATTAAAAGGGGTTTGAAGGGAGAAATACAGGAATCAAAGAGTTAGGAAGTCATTGAGGGAGTCCAAATAAGAAACAATGGAAGCTTTGATGAGAACACTGCCAAAGTAATGGAAAGAAGTGAAAATATCCAGAAGATTTTAGAAGACAAAAATCAATGAGAGATGATTGGACAACCCAGACAGCATAGTCACCTTTTCCTCTGAAATTTAAATAAAATTGATTCAAGCCACCTCCTTGCCAACGTAAGGAATTCCAGTGTCTGTCCCTGG
This sequence comes from Cabassous unicinctus, assembly GCA_029593785.1. Taxonomy (NCBI): domain Eukaryota; kingdom Metazoa; phylum Chordata; class Mammalia; order Cingulata; family Chlamyphoridae; genus Cabassous; species Cabassous unicinctus. The sequence continues at coordinate 1,552 of JAQZBX010043690.1, read as the reverse complement.
AGGTAGAAGCTATGGTACCCCTCATCTCCTACCTGCCCCCCACCTCCCGAACTCCGAACTCCTTCTTTCTTACATATCAACTCCTGTATTTTTATGTTCTTCAATCTTGCACTTATCTACCCATGAAACAGAATCTTGTTTCCTTGTTTTCTCCAAAATACTGACCCCTCGAGGTGTCTGTATTCTAAATATTGGAGGCTAAGGGAGGTGCAACAGATCTAAGCAACAGAAGTATGCATTTTGAAATGGAATATTAACATTCTTTGGAAGTTCTGCAGGAACCAGGAATTTCTCATAGGCCAGTATTTCTCCCCAGACTTCCTGCCTCCTGCCAAGTTATTTGCCTCTTACTTCATCTCTTCTCCCCAGCCTTCTATATTGTGCTCTCTTCCGCAGAAGTCTTATTTTCTCTTTATCCACCTCAACATATCTAAGTTATCACCAGAAAGCCTCATATTCTAAACAAATATGCCAATGAAGCCATTTTTCTAAACAAGCATATTTTTCCTTGAGCAGAATTCTGTGTCTAACTTTCAAGAGTATTTTCCCCTGCTGCCATTGGAATGGAGAAATAAAACCCAGGTTCTAACTTTCACAACTCTAAGGATATGTGGTGCTAAGAAGTAAGATATAGGTGTGCAGGGTTGAGGAAGGACTAATTGCCTCCAGCTCTGAAATACTCTTTGCAAACCATAGAAATTTGTGTTTGTGGGACCTGAAGTTCTCAAGTTCCTTTGAGTTTCCTTCCTTTTCCTTGGTGCTAGTCTTGTATATTTAAAAATTTTTATTGTCCATTTTTTTTAACCCAGAGTTTGCACATCCTGACATGGGTATCTGACTTTATAATGAAACTCTCCAAGCAAAGTGCATAGCCAGCAAGTCCTTGGTCATATGCTTCTGTCCCAAAATCTCAATTATACTCAGATTTTGAGTTTGTTCCTAGGACTTTCATAAATCATGACTTATTCAAAGGCAGCAGAACATTCTTTTCTATCATACTTTTTCCTGCAACAGATGGGTATGTCTCTATTTCCTCCAGGTTTCCATTTCTATTGCTTTCTGATCATCTCATACTCCTTTCAAGCTTATCCTACCTAGGTTTTTTAAAGTTCACCTGATTCTTCAATTAGATCCCATATTTCTGCTACATGTATGAGGATAAATACTTGTTGGAACACAGTGCCATCTTTCTTTTTCTTTAGTTTTTCCACAGTTCCTTTTTTTTTACTGTAAAACAAAGTGTTTTTTCCTTTTAATTCAGTTAATATCACTACTTGTGTTCTTAATATTCTCTTTCCAATGTCTAAGCGATAACTCTCTCTTCACATCCCAGGCAATCAATTCTAGCTGCTGCAGCAGACAGACCCTGAAATCTCAGTGGGTTAATATGATAAAAGTACATTTATTGCTCACATCATAGCTAGAGGCTGGATCAGTGGCGATTGCCCATCTTGTAGCAGTGCCATCATGATACACAACCTCCAAGTCACCATGGCAGGAGAAAAGAGGGCAGAAAGATTGCATATGGTGGATTTAAGGGCCAGGTTTGGAA
>JAQZBX010043689.1:0-21587 GCA_029593785.1 Cabassous unicinctus | reverse complement strand
ACAAAGTATAGACTTCAGTTAAAAATAATGTGTCAATATTGGCTCATCAATTTTCAGAAATATATACTACTAAAGTAAGATGTTAATAATAGGGGAAATTGGGTGTGGGGTATAGGTAAACTGTCAGTACTATCATCACAATAACTCAGTAAATCTAAAACTGATGGAAAATGAAAAGTTTATTGAAAAATACCTATGTTACATCACTTGAAATGGTAAGGGGAAGAAATAGTTGTAGCTATGTAACCTAAGTATACGGATTTCTTCATCATTTCCAGTAGAAGGCAAAAAAAGTGTGCTTAAAATTGACTAAAATTTTTCAAACAATTACTTAAATAAGAATTATACAGAAATATTAAAATATAAATGTGAATGTTAGAAAAATATTAAAAGTAATTAAAGTCAAGGGAGAGGAGATATTGAGGGAGCATAAATTTACAGTTTTATTATATCTCATATTAAAGTATCCAAAACAAGTTAAACGCATAGTATAAAATTTTGGTTATAAAGGTGACCTGCAGAGCAAATCACTGGGAAAAATTTTTCCTAGGACTGAGGAAAGAAAACTATATATAGAGTAATAGATTAATACTGTATCTTAGAATATTATAATAACAGCAAACATTATATAACGCAAAAGGACTGAATTAAGAAATATATATCTTACATAACAAGAAATGTCAACAGGTTAAACTGAATACTAAAAGCAAAATGCCAGCAGATTGGATCACAAAACCAAACCAAAATTATTGCAGTGTACATGATCCAAACCTGACACAAATAATTTCAAAAAGTTGAAAACAAAAGAATGGAAAATGCCACACCTAACAACAACATCAACAACAAAAAACAGATCATAGGTCTTAATATTAAGAAAGGTTTACTTCTGCAGAGGTAATCACTAAACCAAATTGAAAACTGCCCTCTATAAACAGAAATGATTCAGGAGATATAAAAGTTATTATTTTATGGTACCAAATCACTTGGTATCAATGTTCACAAAGCATTAATTCATGCATTACGTAAAGAAGTATTCAGAAACAAGTAGCAGGAGACTATAATTCATGCTCAGTAAATATAAGAACATATGCCTCTACTTCTGCACCCTGTAAAGAGACAATACTCTTTCTATCTAAGAGTCCAGAAGTCACCAGATTTACTGTACTTTATACCACAAAGAATAATTCAATGCATTTCAGTAAGTAGAAGGAATAGAATCTGATCACAGATTATGCTGACAATGTGTTACAATGATAAATTAATAACGATATTAAAACAAATCCTGAAAAACCTGGAAATGTAAAACAAATTATCTTAAGTGCTTTTAAGAAACTTGTGCACAGAGGATATTAAAACTGAAATTTTATGCATCGTTTGGAAGTTTGAAAATTGTGGGAAAGGAAATGTTCTAGAGCAAAAGGAACTGGGGTTTTATGTAAGGATAATCAAAAATTGAAAAGAAAATAAGTTCCTTCTCTTTCTATTTATTGATAAAAGATAATACCTTTTATTGTTCTGGGTGAAAAATAAGAATTCTTTGTGAAAAGGGCAGGTTTGATCCAGATACAAAAGTATTGTTCTAAATAGGAAGTCTAATATTTTAGGTAATTTAGAGAATCATATGAACTCTTTCACAGATACTGAAGGGCATTTGATCAAACTCCACATTCCTTGGTGTTAAAATTCTTAACACATTACTTATTTGAATGTTTCCTTTCTGAATAAAATATGTCATCTCAAACCAACAACAGCATTATACTCAATGGAGAAATTTGTGTTTCTGTTACAATTAGGAATAAGACAACAATGTTCACTCTTACCTCCTTTTTTAAATTGTCTTCTAGAAATCTATAGCCATCACCGTTAGCCAAGAGAAAAAACTCAAATTATATGTATTTGTAAATACATATGTGTGTATTTGTATATTAGTATTATCATTATTTGCAGATCTTTTGATTAGACACATAGGGAAAAAAAGGAATTAACTGAAAAATTACTACACCTAATAAAATAATTGAGTAAACTGGCTTGCTTTTACTAATTCAACCTAAAGAAATCAAGAAATATTTTAAAATATGGATTGTAATATAACCCTGTATTGCAGCATAAAATATTGAAGAAACTTTTAAAATGATGTTTGAATTAAAAAAAAAAATTCCTTATTATAAACTCATCAACCAGATTTTTGTATAATTTCCATTTTATTCCTAAATGATGGATAAGAGAAGGGGTGTAAGAGTTCTATTTACATGGTCTTCTTCAGAAATAGAATTTGCCAATGTGGAGAAGTTTTTCTGTAATAAATTTAAAATCTTATTGAATGCGTTAGTCACTATATTTTCTCATATTTACTTTGGTTTTTGAAGTTTTTAAAACATCTAACATACTATTTAAATATTTTTATGAGACAAATGAAAGTCATAAGCCTTCAAATCTTTAAGATTTTCTATGGAATAATAATAATAGTGAGGCTCTTCATTAAGTTGAAGTTCAACATCACTGTCACAAGATTTATTTCGATTGATCTATACTTTAATTCTGAACAAATATCAAAGAATATATAATAAGAATTTTTAAAAACATAATAGTTTCATAAGTAAAACTATCATCATAAATTTAAGAGGAAAATAGTATTGTACACACTGAGAGAATTCAGAAATGGCTGTGTAAAAAATGCTTAGAATTCAGTGGTCTTTTCATATAGAAACAAACATTAGTTGATAAAATGCAGACATGAAACCAATTTGAATCATGTGCAAGTTCATCTGATCCTAATTTTTTCATGAGCTCATTCAGTACATTCTCAGAGGCTCTTAAATGGTTTGGATTTTAAAGATTTGCAAATTATTATATTACCAAATAAATAACGATCTGAAACCTGGGCCATTTTTATTTTTAATTAGAGATTCCCTTGCAACACATCAAGGAATCCCCTACCCATCCACAAGCCAAAGGTTTGTAAATGCTCTGCTAGATATTAAGCAACCACAAATGACTTGTTCACCATGTGCTTCTAGAGCTTAGCATGGTCCCTGTAAGATACTGACTCAAAGCCCAAGCAATACATGAAGAAGGTAAGGAAAGAATAAAGAGACGAAGCCTCATCAATGCGGTTTGATGCAGAATAAGCTCCAATTATTTACAAACTAAGCAATGACCTAATAAATAGTAAGTTGTCCTAAGTAGAATTTTTTATCAGTTATAGAATTTTAAATACTAACATATTCCTTAAAGATTCTCTTTTTAGGTCCAAACTTCTCAGTGTAGTAATGAAGCAAATGGCCTGAGCTTTTAAGAAATTTGCTGTATGTCTTAAAACTTATGTTTGACAGTAACAGGTGCATGACCAACGTTTTCATAATATTTTTATTAAATTAAAATATTTCATAGTTTTAAGCATAATTATGAAATATGTATTTTAAAGAAATATATTTTCTATGATGCAAGTTATTTTATTTAGTACAATTTATTTCATATCTATTTCTATTGTCTTGTCCCCATCATTACATTTTTAAAATGATGCACAAAATTCTGTTTTATCCCTGCTTTCCTTGGTCATCCTTTATAACAAAATATTTAAGATTAAAATGCAGAACAATGTAGTAACACATTTCTCCCAAACATTGATTCATAGTATTGATTACATCGCAGTCTATACTTTGTGGAATAAAAAGCATAAAAGGAATTTTGTTCTGTATTCCCAGTTATCTTGCATGATGGATACAGTGTCAAATTTTATTGGTAAACAAAGGTCTTAATAAAAATTCATATTGTGCTTTATTGATATGTACTTAAATATTCTACTTAAAATTATCTGTTACATAGTTTTAAGTTATTTACTGAACATTGTTATCATAGTAAAGTGTGTTTTCTTTATTTTGTAACACACCCACAGTAGTTCAAAGGGAAAGAAGTTTGATATAGACATGTCTTCTCATAAGAAGCTAATTGTCAGAAGTAGCATGAATTAATGACTGGATACTTTTGAAGAGGATTATGTAATTTTCTGCTGGGACATTTTTAATGCAGGTGGTATGAAATTCATAATAGTAATTATATCTCAAAGAAGTTTCTGTTGTTAGCCCAAAACTGGTCAAGAAAGAAGAATCAACATAATACCAAAGAAATGAAATAAAATGATATCAAAACAATTTCCAAATTGTCCATAGAATTCTTTCATTTGTCTGTCTTATAACTATAAAACTGGATATGGTACCTAACATAATTGCAAGTCCAAGCATAAATGGAAACACATTGGCATGAATAGACCAATTGAAATACAAATTCTAGCCTTAATCCTCATGAGAGACTTTTAATTTTCTACATGTGTTACATTAGAATTTATAAAATTGTACCTATAGCATTAGGAAAGTAGATGCCCATCTAAAATTAGAATATTACTCACAAGGAAAGCTATAAAAATCAAAATTTTAGATTGCTTTCATTTCTTTATCATTTGTATTACATTTCTACTGTTCAATATTACAGAAAAGAATCCTGCTGATTTCATTAAAGTAACTATAACATATACAATTTGTACAGGGAAATAATTATCATATATCCTTTTTTAAAAAGTGCAAACCAGATATCAACTGACGACTTCACTCTTCTTCCTGCTTAGGAAAATTTTGCTCAAAGCTCTAAATTCCAATCTATGTAGAGATCCAAAATTCATCCTCAAAATTTCTTCAGATTCTCAAACATCTTTGTTCTCTTGATCATCTTTGCCTTTGGATTTCTTCTTCTATGAATATTATCTCTGTTCTCTATATTATTGGTATGATCCATAATTCAGCTTTTTAATTATTTTCCTCAATTACTATAGTCACATAAATATTCATCCATTAAGTAGAATATATTAAGATGGGAGATGAATTGTGAACAGATAACAATAACATGTCAAATTAGTAAGGATTTCATATCTAGATATGCAAGAAAACTCTTTCAAGTCAACAAAGAAAAGGAAATTATTCATAATTGGAGAAATTCAAATTTTAAATGTGCCATTGCTTTACTGTTACTAGGATAGCTAAACACAGACAGCTGTATAAAGTCACATACTAATAGGGGATTTGCTACAGGAACTTTTATATATTGCTAGAGGGACAATTTTGGGGACCATTTTAGTGAAGTTGCCCCCTATAAGAAATCTAGTGAAGGTGCCCCCCACAAGAAATAAATGAAATTTAATTGGAAAGAAAGAGAAAGAGTGAAAAGAGAGAAGGAGAGAGAGAGAGCTTGCATATAAATATTACTATCACTTGGAATTTAAGTTCTAGGAGAAGATTAGGGAGGTAAATAAGAATAGATTTTTATAGGTGAATATAAACTAAACATAATATCCAGTCAAGAGATCCTGTGGTTCCTCTATATATTAGGTCCATCTCCCTTCACGTCATACTTAAATTAAAGAACCATAGATAGCTACTGAATTAGAAATTAACGCTAGAGAGGCTTCTTCCTTCAAGGATAGGAATGAAGAGTAAAGTAAAGCATAAATTCCATCATTACACTGAATACAGTCTGCAGATCAATCAGCTTAACCCAGCTTGGTCTCCAGTGCCATCCAGGGTTCTTAGTAAAGCAGTAATAGACTAATTGAAAGGATTAGAGGTTTTCAAAACTCACTGTGACTTTGAGTAAACTTTAAGATATCGTCTTTTTATATTAGTGCTACTCAAACTGTAATGTGTGTTGAAATCCTCTAAGGACCTTGTCAAAATGTAGATTCTGACTCAGTAGAAATGGATTAGGACCTCAGGTTCTGCAATTGTAACAATCTCTTATGTGATATTGACACTGGTGTTCCATGGACCACAGCTGAGTACAAAGGTTTTAGTAAAAGCGAGATAGATGCAAATATAAAGTAAAATTTGAAATCGTCTAAATGTGCCTAGAACTTATTTTGGTTTAAAATCATGGTCTTTTTTATGTTCTTTTTCTCAGTTAATTAATGTTTTATATTTATGTTATTTGCTTAGTATTCAAGTTTTTTTACTTTTTATTTTGAAATAATTAAATTCAGAGGAGGCCTCAAAGGTAGTACAGAAAGTACCCATGTAACCTTCACCTGGTTCCCCCTAAATGTTGTATCTTACATAATTGTAACAAAACCAGAACTTTGACGTTGGTACAATGTGCATATGTAGCTATATGTTATCACACAAGCAGATTCACATAACTGGGAATTCATGATATAGCATTATTCCATCACCACAAAGATCATGGTATCCACTCCCAACCTCTACCATCACTAACCCCCACATCTCTATAATTTTGTCATTTAAAGAATGTTATACAAAAGAATTCATATAGTATGTAACATTTTTTAATTGGCTTTTCTCACTCAACATAATTGTCTAGAGGTTTATCCATTTCGTGGATACAGCAATCATTCTTTTTTATTGAAAAGCAGTATTCCTTAGTGTGGTTGTACCATAGTTATTATTGTTGTTTTTGTTTTTCAAAATTTTCTACAGTGTAAAGAGTGTTTTTATATAAGTAGCATATTATAGTTAATAAATTTTTATTTACAGAATTCAACATGTGGGCATTCCACTGTCGAAGTCAGCTTAGTTCCTCTGAAACTTAAAACAAGATTTATCTTCAAGATAGCCCTTTTTAACAAGGATCCACAACTGTTTTCAGTTACCCTTGTCACAATTCTTTTAGATGGACTTCTTTTCCTCTCTACTTGTGTATGGACAAACTGATGTATAATTCAGAAAATCTACTCCTATTTTATTAGAATTCTTGAATCCTAATTTCTTCGAATTATTCACTATAGGTCCCTAGAAAGAGTACATTTGTATTTTGGCAAGTCATCTAAAATGACCTAGCTTTTAATCTGTCTATATCAAATTGTCTTGTTACATCCATTTTTCACTTATGACCTTAGTAAAAAAAATGTTACAGGTCTCACTGTCACAACTGCAATAAATTTACTGTGATGGAAGCATAACCTGTGTCTTAGTTTAGTCACATTATCAGTTCTGGACACCATGATCAACTGTCTCTATTTTCATATGGAATTTGTTGTTGTTTTAAATCATCCACCTATTGAGGGGCATTTTGGTTGTTTCCAATATTGGGCTTTTATAAATAAATCTGCTATAAATAACTGTATACTGGTTATATAAGTTTTCATTTCATAAAAATAAATTCCTAGAGGTACAATCATGGAGTCACAAGGTAATTTTATGTTTAGTCAAAAAAAATGTTAAGTTGTTTTCTAGGATGTCTATATAATTTTACCTTCCCATCAGCAAAGTATGAGTGATGCTCTTTCATTGCATCCTTACAGCATTTTTTATAGTCATTACTTTTCTTTAATTTTCACTCTTCTAAATAGGTGGTAATTACTCAGAGAGGTATCAATTTGCCTTTTCTTAATGACAAATCATGTTGAACATTTTTGCATGTGTTTATGTGCCATCCATATATTTTCTTTAGTGAAATGTCTTTCCATTACTTTTGCCCATTTTTTGTATTAGAGAAGTTACGGGTTTACAGAACGAACGTATAGAATACAGGATTCTCATACATCACCCCAACACCTTGCATTGGTGTGGAACATTTGTTACAGTTGGTGATAGCATATTTTTATAATTGTACTATCAATTAAAGTCCATGGTTTAACTTAGGGTTCCTTGTTTGTGTAGTATAGTTCCTTGTATTTTCTATCGTTTTCATTCTTTTACCATATATACAATCTAACATTTCCCCCTTTACTCGTATTTGGATATAGATTTCAGTGCTGATAATTGCATTCACAATGTCATGCTACCATCACCACCGTCCATTATCTAAACATTCCTGTCACTCCACATAAGAAACCTGTACATTTTAAACCTTAGCTTATGCTCATTTTTAATTGTATTATTTGTTTTGTTTTTACTGTTGAATATTGAAATTCCTTTATAAATTCTAGATACTAGTACTTTGTCAGATATGGGATTTGCATGTTTTTCCCAGTGTACAGTTTATCTTTTCATATCCTTAGTAGGGTATTTCACAAAATAAAATTTTTCATTTTAATGAAGTCCAATTTATTGATTTTTCTTTTATGAATCATGGTTTTTGTTTTATATCTAAGAAATATTACTAGTTCTAGTTCCTGAAGATTTTCTTCTGTTGCCTTCTAAATGTTTTATAGTTTTACATTTTATATTTAGATCTACGTTGCATTTTGAGATAATTTTGAAAAAGTTATGAGGTTTATATCAACATTGATTTGTTGTGGCTTATTTGCTATAAATTTCCAATTGCCCCACAACCAATTATTGAAAAGAAGATCTTTCCTCTAATGAGCTAGTGTTGAACTATTGTAATAAATAATTTGTATTTCTGTGAGGCTATATTTGGGTTCTCTATTCTGTTTCATTGATCTCTCTGTACCTCAGCCAGTTCCACATAGTTTTGGTTACGGTAGCTATATAACAAATCTTGAACCTAGAGCACTTCTTCCCACTCTATTCTTTTTCAAAATTGATTCATCAGTTCTAGTTCCTTTGCCTTTTTGTACAAATTTTAAACTAATGTTATCCATATCTACAAAAATTCTTGCTGGGATTTTGAAAGGAACTGGATTAAACCTGTCTCAATTTGGAAATAATTTCAAGCACATGGACTAACAGTTCTTTCAGAAAACAATTACTGGTGCATCTCACCCAGTATCACACCCACACCTGTTTTGGGGGCTGTGTACTATCTCTTGTTTCTTAATAAACTCTTCACTCCCTTGCCTACCCTATGGTGTGTCCTTAAATTCCTATATGTGACATAGCCGAGAACCTAGAACCCAGAACCCAGAGCATTCGGCTAACATATTTGGCAAGCCAAGCCAGGAGACAGAAGGCAAGTAAGGCTCCCTGATACCCGATGAAGACTTGTAAGTCTAGGCTTTATAATGTCTGTGCCCTCTTTTCTTTTCTTAATATCCAATTAAACTGCAAAACTCTGCTCCTGGCTGTGGCTACAAATAGAGCCCTCTCTCATGGCCACTTACTAAGACCTCTGCAAGAGTAGGCCAAAAGAATGTTCCCTAGCCAGCCCCTCTTCTAGGGAGAAAGTTTGGCTTGGTAGTTTTGGTCTGGAACCTGGGTCCAGATGTCTCCCAAGACCTAGGCTGCAATGGGGAAGCCCCACAGCAAGGTCTCTATATTCTCAGGATGCCAGAAACCAGAATAGTAGCTCTACATGTCTCCCAAAGACCTAAGCAACTTGGGAGCTTTGGTTTGGAGACTAAAAGTTCAGTCAGGCTAGGGTCTGGGACACTGGATCAGCTGACAGACTTTTTTCCACTTCTCCCTAGAACAATGGACACAGCTTCTCCAGCATTCCAGCAGACTCCTCATTGGATTGTCTTCTCAGGAATTGGGACAACTTGCCTACTAATGGTCTAAAAAAGAAGAGGCTAATCTTTTCCTGCCACACCACATGGCTACAGTACAGCCATGAGTGGCCTCTGTATAGGATCCTGAATCCAGTTAGGACTGTATAAAAAGGAAGAAGGAGACAGGCAGATCTGAGGGCCAGAGACCATGTGGTCACTTATCTTCTCAAAAGGATAAGGAAATATACTACCAAACCAGTCAATTTTAATAAGCTCAGGGAATTACTAAGAGACAGGATGAAAATCCAGGCTTATTTCAAGGAAAACTGGTAGAGGCAATAAAAACACCCTCTGGTAGTTCCTGACTCTAGGGAAGAACAGATCCTCCTAGGAACTCACTTTATTAGCCAGTCTACCTCAGATATCTGTAGAAAGCTATAAAAACTTTCCCTTGGTCCCCAAACTTCCATTAACTCCCTTTTAGAAACAGCTTCTCACTTTTCAACAATTGAGATGGTGCTGCTGAGGAGAAAACAGATGTGGAGGAGCAGACCTGGGGATAGACTCACCTTTTAGTTGCCGTCATTAAAGGGAATACCCAAATCCAGGCTCCACATCAGCAGGAACCTGCTTCAAGTGTGAAGAGGCAAGCCCTTGATCCAAGCTGCCTCCCAGCCTGGACTCACCAGGGTCTTGCCACAGGATGGAGGCCTGGCATGGTTCCCTAGATGATACTGTGAACCATTAACCAGAAGAAGCCTCCTGTGTTGGGTGAACCTTGACATGGCAGGTAAGATTCTTAATTTCTTAATTAACATGGGAGCCACTTACCCAGTCCTAACCTGCCACTCTGGACTTCTCAAGCCTCAGTTGTACCTAATAAGGGGAATTGAATGGAAATCAAGATCTACACCATTTCTAAACCTCTCCCATGTAGAATAAGAAACCTCCTCATAAATCATCAACTAAGTGGTCTCCCCTCAAGAAAGAAGTTGCTAAAAGCCTCTGGCTAAGTAAGTGTGTAAAATTCTCTCTTCTGTTCTAATCTGAATTTACTGTAACTTTGTCAGTCTGCTCATGCCTAGGAACTCGTAAATCAGATTTGGGGTTCGCCTGTTACAAATAAAATAACAGTGAAAATAACCTAAAAATGAGTCTAAATGTCAATACTACCATGCAATTGGATTTGGTGTATAAAAGAAATCACAAGTAGAATTAGTTTAGTTGCTGGAAAAGTAGAAAAATTTAGCAATGTTAAGGTTACTAATAAAACAATTTTAGTTAAGAAAGTGCCCAATTTTTAAAAAACTAAACACTAGAAACTGTAACTAAGAGTTAAGATCATTATATAGATGCTTTCATATTATACAACAGCAAAAGATAATATCTGAAATTGCTATAACTAGGTGGATTTAGCCTAGACCTTCTATTGTGGTGGTTATTTTAGACTAATTTACCTTTTTTCATGGTTACTTCAGATCTAGCCTTACCCTTTTGAATACTTGTTACAGTAATGGTAATTATAAACTGAATTTACCTTTGATTATGTTTATTTTGGGACTAGCTTCTTACCTAGACCTTCTATTGAGATGGTAATTCTAAATTAAACTTACCTTTGTTTATGGTTACTTCAAGTCCAGCCTCACAGTCCTGTATGCTTGCTATTGTGATGGTAATTCTAAACCCAGTTTTCCTTTGCTTATGGTTATTTCAGGACTACCCTCACCTTTGGGTGTACTTCCTTACCATTGTGATGGTAACTACTCTATTCTTCCTTGTTTGCAACCATGGTAACTTCTGCTCCCTATGGATCAGGGGAAGGCAAATTTGAAACACTCCTGTTTCTTGTCTGTCCACTAACATTAATAACCCTGTTTTCTCTCCTGACTATCTAGGTGGGAATTTCAATTTGCCTACTCTGAGCAAGGACCCAGAAGGACCACACAACTTTGGGGAAACTGCTGCCTGATAGAGTCCTTATCTCTCTGGGTTGGACATCCATTCTTCCAGTGCAGCAGCCTCTGGAGTCCATTATCTCTGAGGAATGGGGAGTGGGTGTCCTCCCACCTTAAGCAACAAAGATCCTAAAAGAAGGAGGTCATGAGAGAAAACAGTTTTCCATGAGACTTCAATGACTTCATTGAGTATATACTGGAATTGGTATTGCTCATCTGAGGTCTGTCAAAGTCAAAATGGCAAATAAACAAAGCTGTGAAGTAAAGGAAAATGTTAGCGCATTGGGGACAGTTTGGTTATAAGAAAATAACTTAAAAGAATGACATTCTTGTTCAAAAAACTGCACAGCCACAGTGCAGGTTAATCAGAAATAGTCTTCAAAGGGATTTTTGAAAGTTATTTTACAATTAAATTTATTTTGTAAGAGAATGAAAATTATAAGTAACATTAATGAGTTGTGTTTTTCTATCTAACTATTTGCATCTGTCTATTTGCTCAGTGTATATTTTTTCATACATCAGTATGGTAATATCAAATTAACAGCTGAAAATTCTTTAAAAAAGCTCTATTCAAATTGATAAAAACTAAGTAAGCTCTTGTATAAGTAAATGCTTATATAACCAAATTAAAGAGGCTAAGCGAGATGGAAAGGGCATATAGAAATCTGAATACCGAAACTATTGTGAGACAAAAAAGTTTTTCCTAAGCTCTTTGACCTACTCAGCCCCCCAGGGCCTCCTTCTCTTTGCAAAAATTATGAGGGAATAGCTAAGTGTGACAAGATAGGGAAATATAAGTTTAGCTTAAAACTTGATCTTCTAGGCTGGGGAATTAAGAATCATGGTTTATCCTGTAATTCCCTATTTTAAACCTTTTAACAGCCTTAAACTGAGAGTAAGTAATGATCTACTTACCAAATTTCAGTAGAGAAAAATTACTTGAAAGCTATGGAAAGATCTTTTCTAAATTATGATTAAAACAAACTAAACAATTATAATATATTCCAGAACCCAGCCATCAGTATGATTTTAAGATTATTCATGGTATTAGAATTTTATTAAAGAAAAAAGAGGTTTTAGCCTCCTGTAAAGAAAGGGAAAAAGAAAATTTCTGGCATAAACTAATTGTTTCAATTTTATTTAGCTTGGATGTAATCTCTCTAGGTTTATAGGATACTAATAAAATAAATTAAAATGATATGTATCAAATCATGAAGATGATAAAATTGTATGTTTGTGCTTAATGAAATTAAATTAAAATAGGAAATGTAGATGTATACTAAAGTGAAATGACTAGTTTTCACAGAACAGAATGAAGAATGTAAGACAAAACTTAAATGGATAAAGTAACTTTCATTGGTTGCAAAGTATAATATAATAAGCTTATTTAAAGGTAAAAGTAACTAGTCTGGTGGTTTTGGTTGGTTATAGTAAGGTTGAAAAAGAATCTTCTAAACTGAAGTATTTAAATGGCTAACTCCAGGAAACCATTATTAAATAGAAACCTAAATTGACATAGATAACAAAAAGTAGCTTAGTAACAGAGAAACCTGTTGAGGCTATCTCAATCTGCATATTATAGTGGTAGTAAGGGGAAGATTATCTTGATTCCATTGGAAAACTTAGGTTTTCATAAAATAATGGAGAACAAGGTTTTTCTTGTACTGCTAAAGTAAAATACCTATTAATTAATGTAATCATGGTAAAGGTGTAAAAGTAAAAAGTAAAGTACTAAAATGGGTAAGTTCATTTAATATGTTATAAATTGCATTGGAAGGATTTAGAAAGTGTATAAAAATTAAAAGAGATAGACTTCGGTATTGTCAAACTCTCTTATGTATTCAAACTAGGCTCCAGTACCCTGCATGGTGCCTCTCCATTTGAATTACTGGCTAGGTCAGTCACTACAAACTGTAAAATAATAAAAATATCTACCACATCTCTGGATATGTTCCTGAAGTGGATGGAAAGTATGTTTCTGTTTTGGACTCCTAAGGCAGCCGGCAATAGCTTGATATGACGAGATTTACAATGAACATTGCCTCCAGACTGGCTCTGTTTCATAGTGCTGAAGGGTGCTATGCATCAGGCTGGTGAAACACTGGAGCCTCTCTCTAGGACCAACAGCATGCTGGCTGTGTGAAGGACATACCAAGTGTAGCAATAATTACCAAAGAAATGTGAGTAGAAATTAAACAAACACAATTGACATTATGGCCTCCTACTATGGAGAGACACCATGTATGGCATCACAAACCTGGAGCTTAGATCTATTAACTGCAGCTGAAAGAGGAACTTGATTAATGCACTGATTAGTATTAAGTGCTGTACCTATATACCTGGTGAATATGATATCTCTTCTACTCTAGATCATATGCAGAGGGTTATTGAACATGATAAAAGTCTTGGTAAACTTAAATCATTTTCTAAGTAGTTAATGAATGTGCCTGTAAGATAAAAGAATGGCTCTCTAAAGTACTGTCTTTATTTTGCTTGCTATAAACTTGTCTTGTTGGTGCCAATACTGTCTATGTGATTTTATGGCTAGGGCAGTGCCTCTTATACCTCCCCTAAGTGTCATAGGCATAACCACCACCATGTGAATTGGCAGTTTATACCATACCCAGCAGGTCTACCACAATCTCTCCTTAGAGTAAACCAACAGCATCAAAGAAACTAGTCATTCCTTAGAAGCCCTTAGATAGCAAATAGACTCCCTTGCCACCATGGTTCTACAAAATTGCAGAGCCCTAAACATGTTAACACTGGCACAGGCAGGGATCTGCATATTCCTCAAGGAGGAATGCTCTTTCTATGTAAATCACTCTGGAACAGTCCTAGACAGCATTTGAAAGCTACAAGATCAAGACCATCAACTTCGGATGTTGTAACCTCTGGAGGCACCTGGCCTTTCTTGCTCCCATGGTCTAGTATGTCATGGCTGGCTCCCTTTTTGTGACTGCTTACCACCATGATCTTTATCCTTTTAGGAGGACCATGTCTCTTCAAAATTTTAACTTAAATTTATTTCTTCCAAAGCCTTCCAGAACAAGGTATTAGTCATGCAGGAATTTTATCCTGTTCCAACCATGGTGCCAGATTCACCCTCCCTCAATATCAATAGAAGAGTCAGAGTTTCACACCCTGTCAAGAAGGGACTTCTGCCCCTAACCAGCAGGAAGCAGCTATAGAAGAATAACCATTGCCCTTCAGCTCCCCCTTAAGAATAAAGGTGTAAACTTTCTGAGGGGGAAGTTGAGGCAGGTTAGTACAGGGAAAGAGGCTGAGTCATAGCTGGGACCTAGCAGAGAACATGGTCCTGAAACCCCACCCAGAAACCCCCTGAAGGAAGGCTGCTACAAGAACAAAGCTGGAAAGACCTCACCGAGACCCTGGGCTCAAGAGTGAGCCCCAGATAATTCACAACAAGTCTTCTCATTGATCCTGCATAACTCCAAACCAAAGGACTCCTCATTGGTCCCCTGAGAGCTGACAGGTGAGGATTATAAGGCAACCAATCAGTACAGCAAACAGCTGGAGCTCCTCCCCAATATTAGGGGAGGGGAGGAGGAATGGTCTTAAAAAGGCCTAACCAGCAGTCCCATGCACACATCTCACCCTGTAGCACACCCATACCCGTGTCTGGGGTTGTGTACTATCTCTTTTCTTGTTTCTTAATAAACTCTTTACTCCTTTGCTTATCCCCCCAAAAACAAAAACAAAAACCAATTACAATTACATCAGCATTTAACACTTTCCCATTACATTGATTCTCAGGTGATTAAAGTGAACTTTGATCCACAGTGGCAGAGGGAGTTTTGTCTTGAGATTGCCTTTTAGACAGAAAGTATCCAAAACAAATATTCTACTAGAGTGATTTATGTATTTGTAAATCCTTCCATAGTTACAGAATCTCATGCACTCAAATGTCACCCCTCCATTACCAAGGCATCTGAAATATTAGCTCTCTATCATCACTGCTCTTGATGCTGACCTACTCTAAAATAGTCATATTGCCTTCTCCGTTGATTTAACAGAATGACTTGCCCACATTTATTTATGGTCTGTTTTTTTCTGTGCTGGTTCCCTTCTCTTGACCTCACTTTGTGATGGGACATATTTCTTTCTAAAAGTTAAACTCTGAGATCTTGTCCCCGTACCAGACCGAAGCTCTCATCAACTGTGTACCTCTTTGATAATTCTTTTAATTTACCTCTATAACCACAATCTAAAAAGAAAATACAAGTCAATTTTCTGCTTCCCTTGCTATAAATGCTTCATCAAATCACAGAATTTGAGGGGCTGGTATGTGGAAGCTAAGGGAGCTGGTACCACTTTTTATGGGCCGTTACACTTTTAAGAAGCATATCTTTCTCCCTGCTACTCACAGCAGTTTTCTTCCTTGGAATTTTGTTTGCAGATGAACTTCAATTTTTTTTCTTCTTCTCCTCCAATGACCTAATATGTAGTACCCATTGCTTTTTCATCCATTCATTTATTTTTTAAATAATTCCTTCAGTGAAGAGGTTACATATTATTGAGGGTACAAACATAAGCACTGGTACCAAGATGAGTTTTTCTTTATAATGAAGAAGAAAAAAATAATCTTTTGCACAATTAAAGACACTGGCTATTACAGTTGGCTTTAAATTGGGATAATAATCCTAAAAATGTTCCTTGAATTTAAGGTAGGTATGAGAGTCTGACTCATTGAGTGAAACTTGCTGCCTGAGACCAAATTTCTAGTAAGCTGGTCAGAGTGCCACAATTTGAGTAGCAAGGTCCTAAGTAACTTGGGTTAAATACATCACATTTGGGCACTCCGTGTTAATATAGTTTTGGGACATGAACATACCATAATAAAAATGATTGAAAATAATAAAAAAACAAATAAAATGCAAACCTGGAAAAAGAGTACACTATAAAAACAGATGAAGATTGTATTAGTCAGCCAAAGGGGTGCTAACATGAAATACCAAAAATGTGTTGGTCTTTATAAAGGGTATTTATTTGGGGTAGAAGTCCACAGTTACCAGGCCATAAAGCATAAGTTTCTTCCCTCACCAAAGTCCATCGTCATGTGTTGGAGCAAGACAGCTGCCGATGTTTGCCAGGGTTTAGGCTTCCTGGGTCCCTCTCTTCCCAGGGCTGCGTTTCTCTCCCGGCTCAGCACCTCTGTTTCCTCCACAAGGTCAGCTGTAGACTGTGAGGCTCTCTAGGCTTTGCTTCTCTCCTCAAGGCCAGCTGTAAACTCTCAGCGAATGGCTTGTCTCTATCCCGGGGCCTTCTCTCCAACATCAAAACTCCAACATCAAAGCTGCTACTCAAAACTGCTGCAACTCTGTTCTTTGTGATGCCTTTTATATTTGATTCCCCCACCCACCAAGGGGTGGGGCTCAATGCCCTACTGATGTGGCCCAGTCAACGCCCTAATCATAACTTAATCATGCCCAGATTAACAGATCAGTTTACAAGCATGATCCAATTATATTTTTGGAATTCATAATTAAATTAAATTGGCCAACGGCTACAAAGATTTTTAAAAATTTATTTTCACAATTATTCCTTTTATTTTAATTTGCAATTAGTGCTACTCAACTTGAATTGAGAATCCATGGTTTCCCCTACCCCAAATATGTATCTGTCAGAAACTGATTAAAGTGACAAAGTTTGTTTAGGTAGTAGACATTCCTTTAAAGAGGTTTTTCTCTAATATATTTAATATATTTATATTTATATAAAATGTAAATTTCAAAACATATATTAATGTAGATATAGAAGCATATATATTCTGATTTGTGTTAAATACTTGAGATACATGAACTTTTTAGAAAGTGCTTCATATAGTTTTTTATAATTTGTTGAAATTCAGTTTTCTTTGGGTCATTCAAGTGTTCATATTTTAATATTAATATTTAGATCATATAACATTATTTTAATCATTTCATATAATTTTCTTCATAATACTTAATTGCATTAATACTATAAATTATCTGTGCTAAGTTAAAAAACACAACACACAGCACACTGTAGATTTCCTTATGGCACTGCAGAACTAATTACACTTCAAAAATGCCTGGGCCACTTAGAAATCCAAATAAACATATTGACTATAACTCTATAGTCTAGTGATCCAAAGTAGGAAATTACTCTTTATATTGCATAACTCTGCATTCTGCTAAATATGGAAAGAGAGAATCATCTTTAAAAAACAAAATATTTAAAGTTATTTATAAGATCCAAGTAATATAATAATTTAGCTCCCAAGAAGAAACTGATATCCTCTCCCCTGCCAAATGTTTCATGACACTTGAATCTCAGATGGCTTATGACCTTTACATGAATGTGCATCACTATTATACTAGCTCCTTTCAATATCAACCAGGTAGAAAAATTTCACTATATTTTTTACCACTTCTACTCAAAATATTCCCCTAGGTGGCAAATTTATGAAATGCAGTTACATAATAATACATTTTAAATACAGGCACTTATTGAAATAGTTCACTTTGGGAAGCTGCCCATTAATTTCAGAGAAGGTTTCCTTTGTTTGGTTGCCATAGGAGTCAGAGCTATGTCCTGCGTGCAAATACAATTGTCTTAGTTCATTCAGATTTTCAATTACAGCTACTTTCACATTTTTAATTATAATATGAAAATATAACCCCCTTAATTCTATAGCTCTTATATAATGGTGTCTTGATGGGCAGTAGAATTTTGTTGTAGTTTTAAGTAATAAAAGAAAACCAAATTATTTATTTAAAAAATATTTTTCACATTTCTGGAGCATTTCTTTCTGAATTAATCTCAGGGACTATTAAGAAGTCACATGATAAAGGCATCTCCTTTTTCATAGTTTCATATCTATGTTAATATTTCACACTGAATAAACTAAAAGTAGCTGGTCATGAGTCTAAGGAGTTAGGGGAGTTCAAAACTCCGTAGCAAAATATCAAAAGTCCATGCAAGTCAGAATCCAAAAAGACTTTATGAGGAAGAAACAAGAAACTGAACAAGGAGTATTTTCTAGTGAAGAAAATAAATACAGTCAAAATTCAGGAACCAGGGTTGATGCTCTTGTAATATATCTCAGGCATATTGGTGCCCATGCCATTTTTATATTGTGGATTCTTGTTACTTGAATTGCCTTCCATCTTTGATTATGCAGATGCAGTACCTTCTTTAAGATTTGCTGAAGCGTCATCACTTACTACCAGGACCCTGATCCATCCTTTCAAAACATTTAATCCATAGTTTATTAAAAATTACACAGTATATCATCATATAATAAGTATTGCCTAAAAATGCCATGTGTTAGAATTCTTTTCACAACTAGATTTTCTGTCAGTTTAATTTTCAGTACTTCATAACATAGACCTCAGTTTGGTAGACATAACATTTAAAACAATATGATCCATACAATATATAAAGAAGCAATTTAAAGCAATGCTCTGGTGGCCAAATTGCTTGGGTTTGAATTCCAACTTTAACATGTTTTAGCTACTACTTACACTCTCTTTGTTTCAGTTACCTTATCAATAAAAATGAGAACAATGTTACCTGACTTTTGGGATTCTTGTGAGGATTAATGAGCTAATACATGTAAGTACTTATGCCTGTGCCAGGAAAATAATAAAACTCAATAAACATTAGTCATTATTATTCAACAACAGCAAATGTATTGATGCTATTTTAATTTCAAAATATATTGCTTATTTAAAATACAAAGTCAGTCACTGGATGAATTATCTTTAAGATATTCAGATATCAATTTCAATTTTCTGCATAATCATATTGTTATGAATAGGAAATGATAAAATATTCAAATAATGCCTTGACATTTTGGTTCAGATTTACTTTGTTTCAAAATAACCTATACATATTTTTTAAACAAGTCTTCTTTATTTCTATAGTATTAATTTGTATTTGAGTTGGATGAACTTCTTCTCTGTCATTCCTGTATAATGGTTAGGACAAGCTTCTTGCCCTTGAGTGTCAGTGGTCTGTTGCCAAATTTGCTCTTTCAAACCACAGCATAGAACAAATGGTGATTTTTAACAAGTTAGTGAATTAGCATTGCTTTTAGAGATAGGACAATTATGAATATATATTTTCCTCATCCTTTGGATGATAGGAGGCAAGCTGATTGTCTCAGATATGAGTAACCCAACACCCAGTCTTACAATTAAAGCAGCTCTTGTACCTTTGAACTTCAGATTTGCATACCAATCCACAGAGCAAACACTGTAGAATATAGCAATGGTAAGAAAATATAAACAACTCTTTGTGCCATGTTAAATACATGATCAGGGTAAGCAGGTAATACACTTATTTCAAATAGTAATATGAAAAAAACCACCCAGTTGCCTGAATATTACATGCAAAAAATTCAAGAATAACTTCATATATTTCTCCTGTGTGTTTGTGCCTTTTCAAAACCAGGATTTCCTTAACTGAAAGAAAGGCTAAAACAACTTCTGACAAATAACTGTTCATGAAGTATCTATGCATAATCAGAATGAACAAGGATGCTAAATTGGGAAGTTGTGTGTAGTATGATTGCTTGAGTAACACAAATAATTGATAGAAATCCAAAAAAAAACCCCACTGTCTTGTGTTTCTCTCCACAGAGTGGATTCTGCAGGTGGCTGATACCAAAAGAAAAGAAATTTGTGATTGGGGAATAATTTTCTGAGATTATATAGAAAAATAATAGAAGTTTACATAGTATAGAGTGGTTACCTGACTCTTGGGATGAGGAAGAAACAAGAAACTGAACAAGGAGTATTTTCTAGTGAAGAAAGGCAATAATGTACAATAAGGCACCATTTTGATAAAATTTGATAAAATTGAGTGTTATTACTTATTCTGAAGTAGCTGAATCATTCTTAATTTATGTTAAGCCTTTAAGGAAATATAATATGTAATATATTTATTAATATTAATTAGTTAGAAAAATTGCATGCAAATAATGGAACTACCCCCTAATAATACTAGGCTGTATAGATGATAAAGTAATTGTTTCTGGTGGTAAGTATAATTTTATATAGTTTAGCTTAATGTATTACATAGAAGAGCTTCTTGTAAGCATCTCTTGATAATCAAAATTAGCTGAATGAAGTCCCTGGTTTGAAGGACCTTACAACATGCAGCTCTGTATGAGAAATGAAAACAGGTTTTTATTTTCCTCATACCAAGTTCAAATTGTAGATGTTGTCACCACTGGTTAACTATTTAAAATATCACAAGCTAGTCACATCTCTAAACTAGGGAAGTTCCCCTGTCTATTTAAAAAAAAAAGACTAATACTAAGAAGTTGAACAATCTGAAAGGGCCATTTTGTAGGCTAATATGGTCAAATTCCAGCAATTTTCTATATTTCAAACTTTGGCTTTATTCTTTTTTGAAAATATAAAATTGATTTATTGGCAGTGTTTCCAAAAGTTAGTTTTCATTCATTTCAGCATTGTTTATAATAGTAAAAGTCTATAAACAATTCAATGTCCATCAGAGGAAACTAGCCAAATAAATTATATCACAGCTATACCTTGAAATAATGATAATAATAATAACAATAGCATAATGAAGAAGACCTCCATGTAGCTAATATCTGGTTATAGGCTTGAGCATGTGTGATTTTATATGTATGGATGTGTGTCTGCGCGAGGAGGGTATAATTGTACATAGGCAGTCACATGACCTAAAGGATTCAGGATCCAGTGGACAAAGATCGAATACCCCTTTCCTTCGGATTCTTCTACACAATCAGATCACTTCATCTCTCTCTTATTCCACTTCTACAACCATAAAAAGAGCTTATTATTAATCATCATCATTATTACTGTGAAAAAGGAGGTGGTTGACTTTCCAAGTACAGTAGTTTCAAGAAAATATAGAGGGACCAAGATGGCGTCGATCTAGGTGGTTGCTCACAGTTCAGATCTCCGGGGACTGCCGACTGTGGACGCGGTACTGCCAGAGGGTCTGTGCAGTGGGTGCGCGGAGTGGGAGCCTTGGGTCGTCTAGCAGCTGGCGGATCCACGGCGTGGAGTGATCGGTGGAGATTCGTGAGTTCTGGGCCTGCCTTTGGTGGTCAGCACGGAGGGCTGAGCCCCGCCCGCACAGAAAACAGCTGGCTGGAGCCACGGATCCTACATCCGCGACTCCCGCTGGCTGCTGGCTTGTGGGAACATAATCTGAGGGAGGGAGGGCTCTGACAGAAGGTGGCAAGTGGTTTAACTTCTGTGGATTTGGCTGCCTGGACCCCCTCATAGCTTTCTTTTTTATCTTTTTTTTTT
>JAQZBX010043688.1:0-21590 GCA_029593785.1 Cabassous unicinctus | reverse complement strand
TTATTTTCATGGCCTCCTTCACAATTCCTACTTGGGCAACTGAGCTTTTCAGATCCCCCAAGTCACTCATTTCTGTCCTTTTTTGTTTAGGGCTTGAGTCAGAGCATTTCTCTCAGCCTGCTTTACGTCTTAATAACTTGAAGAAAGTCTGTTTCTTCCCCTAGATTGGAAGACTCTGGAGGGCAGAGAACTTGTCTTTATCTTTCCATTGCCTAACTTCCCCCTGAGACCTGACCTTGTGTCTTACATATATTATAACCTTAGTTATTAATGATAAGTGGAATTGAATTAATATCTTTAAGAACGTATTTCAAGTTTGTTATATCGGTAACCGTTTAGTACAAAATTTTGTTATTGCTTAATTTATACCATTTCCCCTTTCCCTTACCCCATTACCCTCTCCCAACTCCCCAACATGCTAAGGCTCAGGATCTCATTGATTATTTGAAATTCAAAATGCACATTGATGATGAAAGTAAGCAGACTGTATGCTCTTTCTTTTAAGCCTTTAGTGTGAAAGGAGGCCTGGACAGAACAACCCTGCCTGCCTGTTTCCATTTCCATCCCTTCATGCTTCAACTCCCTTCTCTTTCTACTGAACCCTCTGGGGAGTTTGAGCAAACCCCCACCCCCACCTTGAGCCAGCAGCCCACCTGGCCACAACTGGGATGTTCTCTAAGTCATGGAGAGATCTGCACTGCTGTGACATTGGGCTTCCTCACTGTGCTTTCAGGAGAGCATCCCTGTGTGTGCCCCATTCTAAGTGCCCTGTGGCTAGTAATGGCAGAATGGGTATCAGCCTCGTTCCTCTCTGGCAGCAGGAGTCTGTGTCTGTGTCTGACTTTCTCTAGTCCTATCAATTTGGGTTGGCGAACTGGGTCCTATAGGTTCATATCCATCATATAATTGAGGTAGTCATAATGATTCTAGTCTAATTTGACCACTACCATTTAGCTCTCTGGCACTAGCAAGTTTTTGGACTTTATGTGTTGGGAATAAGGAGGAGGACCTCAAGGTGTATCACTCTGGAATTATAAATCTTCACGGTCAGTGGAAAAGGGCCACATCCCATGACGGGTAAGATAGGTATGTTAAAGTCTGACGGGCAGGGTCTGATTAGGCCCCAGCTGAGGAACTTTTTAATCAGGGGTACGGTGCCTATTTTTGCTTCGCATCTGAGCGGATAGTGTTTTAAGTATGGAAGTGTGCTGTTTGGTTGCAGCCTTACCTTCACTTCATGCACATTCCTTGCTCTTCCCGGAGGTCCCCCCATGGCCCATACTTCAGCTGGTACCTGTTGTTTTATTTCTTCGGGTACTCCAAACTTCTCAGGGTTTTCTGCCAGAGCGCAGAGGGCTGCTTAGAGAATGCAGGCATGCACTTCTGGAACCTATATGTTGATCTCATTGGGCAAGAAGGGGAGTGAGGCTGATAGTTTTGAAAGCAAGTCCTGACTGAGAAGAGAGATAGGACATTCTGGAATGTAGAGGAACTTGTGCATTAATTAGGTGTCTCCAACCTGACACTGGAGGGGTTGTAGGAAAAACTGGTCATTGGTAATTCCTGAAACTCCAATAATTGGGACAGATTTATCTGTCTTAGGAGTGAGTGGTTGTTTTTTTTTTTAATTTAAGTTTTTATAGTTTTATTAATCTTCTGGTGAAAAATCTGCACAATCACTGATCTAGTCTCTGAAGAATCTTTACTCCTTTTTGCCAGCACCAACATTGACCTTTGTAGTCCCCCTAACTTTCTTCATTTTGTTCTTGCGTTCTTTTCACTGTTTTCTTGAGTCTTTTTCTTCTCATACAGGCCACGTCTTGCAAGTCTATGTTTGGGTTCATTTTCCTTTGCATAATCCAAGGAATTGTAAATCATGCCAAAACCAGTTGTCTTGCCACCACCGAAATGAGTTCTGAATCCAAATACAAAGATGACATCACATGTGGTCTTGTACATTTTGGCTAGTTTTTCCCGAATTTCTGCCTTAGGTACTGTTGCCTTCCCAGGGTGAAGGACATCAATGACCATCTGTTTCCACTGAAGTAGTCTGTTGTCCATGAATTTCCTGCTCTGGATAGTTAGTGTCATTCGTGATGGTGGGTGACCTTCAGGCAGCCAGGGAGCAGAAGAGCAGGGGTGAGTTTTTTAATTTAAAACTTAAAAAGTTGCTTCTGTATCTATCAGAAAATTTACTAATTCTTACTCACTTGGAAAGAGACCCAAGGTTCCTTTTGAGTGATCAGGTTTGTTTCCCGATCAGTGGAAAGTACCCTCGGGCCTGTCATTCCATATTACTGTCTTTGTCCCCCATCAACTGTGGGCATTGGGTCGAGCGGTCAGGAGCTTTTAGTGCTCCCTTCTTTGCGAGATGAGGACATTCTCACTTCCAATGCCCTTCTTTTTTACAATAAGCACATTGCTTGGAGGTCCAAGGGTTTTCGAGGGGCCTCGGAAGTCTTGCCTTTCATTGGTTCCCTCTGCTGCTGGAAGGTTCCTAGAAGGTTAGTATTTAAGTTAACCTTATACGAAATTGTTTTCTTGGGCTGCTTCCCTGTTGTAATATACCTTGAAAACAATTTCTACTAGGGCTGAAATTAGCAGTCCTAGCCCTCCCTCTGCTTTTTACAATTTGTGATGGATCGGAGCTCTTTGGCAGATAAAAGACAGGGTAACATTGTGCTGATTAACAGGATCTACTGGCTCTAGGTCAGTGAACTGGCAATAAGCCTTGAGGAGTCTCTCGAGGAATACAACAGATTTTTATCAGGTTTCTGAAAAATTTCTTGGATTTTGTTTAAATTTTTTTGTTTGGAAACTGCATTCCTGAGTCCTAAACAAAAATGACACTGCTCGGTCATTTTTATGCAAGCTTTGTAATGATCTAGTTTAGTTCAGTCCCTTGTTCATTTGGCTTCTAATTGGGCTCAGCTATTGGTACTGCTTGGCTTCCCAGGACATGAATGAGGTTGTTAGGGTTACGAATGGCTAGAAAATCAGAATGATCCTGAGCCTTTTCTAGTACAATCCACTATTCCTCTGAGGTTAAAAGTGTATTCAGGAAAGATTGAATGTCTGCTCCATTAGGGTTGTGAGTTCAGTTGTAAACACAGATATGAAAAGCTTTTCCATCCTTCTGGGGCCCTCTCTCAGGCTAGGGATCTGATCTTTCCAATTATCTAGGTGTGATGTTGAAAATGGAGTGTACATGTACAGATAGCCCCTGGGCTGCCCTTGTTCATCTATTCCTGCAGGTACTTGTCAGAGGGGAAATGGGCCCCGGCTTTGCCCTCCTGAAGCGGAGGCACCCTGGCTGAAAATTGCACCACCTAGGGTGGTGTGGGGTGGAGGGGCCATTTCTGGAGGATCTAACGGTAATTCAGGTTTGTTTCTATCCCTCTGATATGGAGGTGGAGGAGGTACTGGAGCTGTGGCAATCCCAAGCCTAGGAGTATTTAAAACAATGATGGTATCTAAAACTTTATCAGCATCAATGGGGTTAGAATCATGAAGAAGTTTTTTCTGATTTTGCTTCCCCCGTTTTTAAATTAGGGGGGAACTTAACTCTTGCTTTGAAGTAGAGGGTTGTTTAACCAATTCCTTCGCTGGCTGAGACAGTGAGCCTTTGTCATCTCTGGCGTTTGAATATTGGGAGCTTGGGGCCTGACTAACCGGCAATATATTGTGCCTGAAATATTCCCTTTGAAGTTTTTCATTTTGGGCTATTGCCATAAAACACTGAATGTAAGGAATTTCAACCCACTTACTTAATCTCCTGCAGAAAAGTCTAATTGTAGAGTAGCATTATATTCTAAGAACCCTAGGGCAGGCCATTTTTGTTCATCCTCCAATGCATATTGAGGCCAGACTTCCTTACAAAGATGGATCATTCTATTTTTGGTCATAGGTTCAAAGCCAAATTATTCCCAATGCTCAATAATGCAACCTAGGGGGTTGCTCTTTCCCTTTACTTCTGATCTCTGGTTATTTCCCATTCTAGTTAAAATTTAATCAAACAAGTACCAAGAAACCAAGGCCTAGGCAACCGATCTCAGCTACACCTCCTTACGCCAGGGGCTGCTCCCTTCCTGAGCCAAGCAAAAACCAAGTGTGAGGTTGCCGCTTACAGCTTTGGCAGGAGTTACTGTGTTACTGAGAAGAAGGAAGATAGAATTCTCACATACAACACACAGAATAGAACACACAGCCCACTACCTTAAGGATCCTAGATGCCTGAGGCAAGAGACTCCCGTTCCAACTCTCAGAGTAAATAACTCCAGAGGCCATAGAGCCAGTTCCAGTGAACGTTTCACCTCAGGGGTCCGAGACTCCACTGAGCAGTGAGCAGCATCCTTCTCATGAGAGCGCCAGTCCCATCTGGAGTGCCAAACTGTAGGAGACCGAAACGGTCCATGGGCTTGTCTCTTGGCACGGTAGAATAGACAGACACACTGAACTAGGCTGAGAAAGAAAAGAGTCTTTATTAGCCAGTGGAGGACAGGAGAGCTTAGCAATCTCAAATCTGCTCCCCATTAAGGGATTTTCTTACACTTTTTATACAGGTTTGAAACAAAGAGAATTAATCATAGACATTGTTTGAAACAAAGAAAATTAATCATAAACTCAACATCCTTAGGAAGAGGTTTGGGTAGTTTTTCTGGTTTTCTGCTCTGGTTAACATTTAAGATACATATTGTGTCCCACGCCTCTAAGTTTCATGGTGGTAAGAAGAGGGAATGGGAGAAGCATTATAACAATACATCATACGTTTTCTTCACAAAGAAAGAAAAGTAAAAGGTCTGGTTAATATTAAACTTGACAGGGCTATGTGCTTTTCTATAGAAACTTTATGCCTATTCTAAGGTGCTTGCTAGATTACAAGTACAATTTGTTTTGCTCATGCTACTGCTCATGTTACAATGTGCTTGATGTCATCAAGAGCACCAGCGACAGAGCTGTGACAAGACCAGCACTGTCTCTGCCCTCAAGGAGCTCACGGTCTAGTACAGGGGTTCTTAACAAGGGATCTGTGAACTTGAATTGAAATTCAAAAAAACATTATTCTTGTGGGGACGTGTTAGTGCGGGTGTGATATATTTATTAGATAATACATAGTATAGTGTAGACTTAGTAAGCAGTCCATGGTTTTCAGCTGACTGGCAAAGGGGTCTGTGGAACAAAAATGGTTAAGAACTCCTGCTCTAGTATCAAATACAATAGTAATAACAGCTAACCTGCATGGAGTGCTTATCACTTGCCAGCTATTATGGCAAATATTTAACATTTAATCCTCACAACAACCCTAGAGGTAGGTTCTATTACTAACGCCATTTTACCGCTGAGGAAGCTGAGGCTTACAGTGATTAAGCAATTTTCCAGAGTCATCCCATCAGATAAATGTCAGAACTGGAATCCAATCTTGGCATCAGGACCCTGGCTCTTGACCACAACCATGGACTGCCTTCACGGTGCCCAGAACACATCTGGTCAATCTTTTTTTTTTTTTTTCAGTTTTTTTTTTTGTTTGTTTCTTTCTTTTTTTCTGGTCAATCTTAATAATGGCTTTGTCGATCCATATAACAGTAATGTTCTCTTCTTTCATTGTGCAGATGGAGCCTATGATACGCCAAGAACGTCTTGGAGGTACTATAATTTTTAAGCTCCTTTGATTTAGATATACATTTTCAAGACTTTTAAAAAACAGCAAATGGTGGTAGTTGCCACAGACTTCTGTTTTCAGTACTTAAGAAATCTGTGATAAGTTGATATGAATGGTAGCCAAAACTTATTTTTTTCTTATATAGGAATAGAATCTGAGACAAGTCTCTTTAAATTGTCATCAACCTCTCAGGAAGACCATTCATCAAGTTCTTCGTACATATTTCAAAAGCTATCACAAGGGCAGCAGATGTGTCAGAAGTTAAAAGAACAGACTGATCAACTGAAGACTAAAGTAATACTTTTAAGGCTCATTGTAAACCACAGAAGTAACCAAATGCAAACATAAGACACAATGCCATTAATGAAATACTGCATTTTTTCATTGTAGGTTCAAGACTTTTCCAAAAGAATAGCACAGGACTCACCCCGATTCCAAGACAGGAGTCTGGTAATAAATTTTACCCAGTTTTAAATTTATTTTTATTAAGAAATTTGACAGGGATACACACAAATGACTCTATAACTTCATGTTTTCTATACTTTGTTGGGACTGGAAATGTTCTGGTAGGAATTTTTTTTTGCTGAAGATTAAACTATCTTTGTGTTACAGGGGCTAAAAGAGCTTAATATTCTGTCTCCCTATGCATTTAGTCCTCTTTTTTTCCCAGAGACCTATTATTTATGGCTGCTATTCCTCACCAATCACCTCGTGGTTAATCTGAGAAGATGGTAGATTCAAGAGAAGAAAATATAAGCCATTTATAAAAGGCTAGTCTGTCCATAGTTGATGGATCATGGTGGCTATAAGGTTATAAACATTGCTGGTATTTGGCAATTCAATGCATAAAACTTTGAAAATTCTTAAAATCAATTTGGAAGCTATGCTTTTTAGATGAAATTTTTTGCTTTTACCTCCTGGCTTTCTTTTGCATTTAATGACATCACTAATTTGTGTTGTCACCATAATAGCCTTTTCCATCAGTGACAGGGGTGGAGCATGGAAATGGGGTAAAAAAGCTGGGACTTGATGAACAAGAAATATGCTGAAGTTGAAGCTAGAGTTTAGGCCATTGGGTTAGCAAGAAGGCAGAAGATCAGAAGTCCTGACATAGACATAAACAAAGTTCAGGGCAGGCTATGCTTCAGAAACCAGACCGTGTAGACAGAAACCAGGAGGACTCAAATACTAAACACAAGGTTAGTATTAGTATTAGTATTCATTCATTCACCATACTAATTAAATAACCCATTCATTCATTCAACAAACATTCGTCAGGCACGGCCTATATCCCAGGTACTAGGGATTTGGAGATGAGGAAGCAATTCCTTTTTCAAACAGCTCTTGGTATCCTAGGAAAAAGGGACTGCTAAACAGACAAGTAAAATGCAGCTTCAGAAATGTCACAGATGATGCTAATGGCAGCCTAGAAGAGTCTCATCTTTTCCAGCCAAGGGGAATTTTGGAACACTTCCTGGAAGTGACATCTGAGCTGGCATTACAGGAGGAAAAGGGGTGAGCTTGGCAGGGTAGCAGGCAGCAAAGGAGTGTTCTAGGAAAAGGAAACAGCAGATGCAATGGCACAGGAGCAAGAACGTGGTGATAGGGTGGGAACTGTTTGTTACTGTGATTTACCACATGGAATGCAGGGTACATGTAGTGAAGTAGAAAAGAGACTAGAGAGATAGACAGAGAACACATCTTGAAAGGCCATACCAAAGAGTTTAGATTTTATCCTGAGTTTGGGCGATGGGGAAACATTGAACAATTTAAAGCCAGTGTGACAGTTTGAAGCTGGGTAGACCCCAGAAGATCATGTCCTTAGAGCTAATCCATTCCTATTCATATAAACCTACTGTAGATGGGAACTTCTGATTAAATTATTTCAGTTAAGGGCCTCTGGTTAGATTGCATGACCCAAGGTGGGTCTTAATCCTTTTACTGGAGTCCTTTATAAATTGAAGAAACATGCAGAGACACAGAGAGAAACACCCAGGAACTGAGAGAGAAATCAATGGAACACAGAAGCTGAGAGGAGCCACTGAAGCCAGAAGCTGAAAGCTACAAGGCCCAGAGGAGAGGGGAGAGATGAGCAGATGCCGCCATGTGCCTGACCACCCACAGCTGCAGCTTGGGGAGACAGCATCTCCTGAAGATGCCTTGATCTGGACACTTTCATGGCCTCAGAACTGTAAGCTCATAAGTTAATAAATCCCCATTGTAAAAGCCAACCCATTTCTGATATATTGCCTTGGCAGCTTTTAGCAAACCGAAACCACCAGGAAGTGACAAAGTACAATGGGAGTAAGACTGTAGACACAGAGATTGATTAGGAATCCATAATCCAGGAAACAAGTTATAAGGGTCTGAAGCAAGGATGGCAGTGAGGATGGAGAGGGGGACAAATCTAAGAGTTTAAGGAAGTAGAGACATTGAAAAGAATGAAAAAGGGAAGGGAGGATGCTTGGATGAGTTCCAAATTTCTGGCTTGGGCAACCAAGTTCAGAAATAAAAGTGGAGGAACCAGTCCAGAACGGGTTTGGGAGGCAAGTAAAAGTCAGATGTTGAATTCAGTTTTGGCCATTTTGAATTTGACACCCAAGTAGAGAGGTCCCAGAGGGCAGTTGGAGTAATGGATCTGGACCTCAGAGCAGTGGTTTGAACCAGAAATGTAGATTTGAGCATAGTTGTGGGTTGCAACTATGGGATGGATGAGATTGTCTGGATAAAACTTGCAGTGTGAGAAGTGAAGAGGGCCAAGGATGGAATAATGGAAAACAGCAACCAGGGGGCAGGTGAAAGAAAAGGAATCCACAAAGGAGACCAACACAGAATGACCTGGAAGGCCGGAGACAGACCTGGAGAGGAGCAGAGTTGTGAAAGCCAAGGGAAAAGAGGGTTTTAAGAAGGAGGGGAGTGGATGACACCTACAGATGTTCAAGTAAGGAAGGAAAGCAAGATGAGTGTTACATGTGGTAACCAAGAGGTCATGAGTGACCTTGGCAAGCCCGGTTTCAACGAAGTGGTGGATCCATAGAAGTCAGGCTGCAGAGGTGAGGGAGTGAAGGACAGATAAAGGAGAGCCCCCAAAACCCAAGCTTTCAGTATCTGGGAAAACAGAATTAGAAAAGGCCAGGCAAAGCAGAGAGAACTGGTTCAAGGCACGAGCCTTCAGAAACCACGATTCCTATTGAGACTGAGTATGGTAAATGTGGCTCCTGACAGTGTCAGCCTGTGTTCTGAGAGTCTAAGCCCATTTGGTTCAGGGTTGGAAGAAGCCAGAGAGAGCTAAAACTAAACTCAGCTTCCGCAGTAAAGCACAATAGATTTTGCTATATTTGGATTTTGGAGCAGACACGAGAGCTTACATCTTAGTTCTACTTATTGATTATATAATCTTTGTTATATTGTGGCATGTCTCCCCATCTCAGAGTTGTTATGAGAATTAAATGGGGGTACCTTTAAGCCTAGAAAACTGTGCCCAGTCTTTTCTACTGAGTTTTAACACAATTTAAATTCCAGGATTCTAAATTATAATTCATAATTAATTTTTCTTCTGTTTTCTCTTTTTCCTCTTTCCTTTGAACAACTAATTTACTCTCATGGCTTCAACTGCCATTTTCATGATTCAAATTCCTAAATTACTAGTCCTAACTCCTCATCTAAAGTTCCAAATGTTTGTGTGTATCTTCATTTCAATATTCAATCTCACTACCTTGTCCAACATTGACATCTTCACTCAAAACTTGTTAGTCTTTCCAAATTCCTCATTTTAGTTAGTGGGATCACATTCTTCCCACCTCCCAAGCTAGAAATCCAAGTGTTGTCTTTGATATTTTCAGTATCAGTTAAGCCCTGGCAGGAACCAGAGGGCTCACTCAACTGGGAAAAGCAAGGAGAATTTAATGAACGTGTCTTAGTTTGCCAGGGCTGCTATGACAAATACCACATAACTGGTTCACTTAAACAACAGGGATTTATTGTCTCACAGTTTCATGGGCTAGAAGTCCAAAATCAAGGTGTTGGCAGGATTAGGATTTCTCCAAAGTCTGGAGTGTTCTGGTGGTGGCTTGCTGGCATTCCACGACTTAATATCTGCCTCTGTCACATGGTAATCTGTCTTCTCTCTCCTCCCCTGGCTTCCACTGACAGGCTGCATCTGAATTTCCTCTGCTTAAAAGAACTCTAGTCATATGGATTAAGGCCCACCCTGATTCAGTTTGGCCTCATCTAAACAGGATCTTCGACGATCACATTCACAAATGAGTCTACACCCACAGGACCAGGAGCTAGACTTAAACATGCCTTGTTGGGGATTTGATTCACTCTACCACAAAAGGCATTATTTACAGCAGTGTGGATTAAGGGAAACCAATAAGAGATGGAGAAGCATTTCATGGAAGTAACAATGGGGAGCTGCTTCACCCTTAGAGTTAAAGGGGCAGGAGAAAAGCAGGTACTAGAGCCCAAAGAGAGTAGCTGTGGCTATAGGAGTAGCTGACAAACACTCTGGCCTTTGCTAGAGGGAAATGGCTAATCCATGAAGACATGGGGAGAGGGGAAACAGGGTAATTATTATCCCACATCACCCTTGTCCAATCCTTTATCTTCTGCTGTTGCCTTCCATTATCTGAAACCAATTGAAACTAGAGGGCAAAGGAGGCTGCTGATGCAGCCCATTAAAGGTCAGCCTCCTGGGACACAGAGAAAGTGGAGGATGGAGCTGGGGAAATGGAAAACATCCACCACCCTTGCCATTTTTTATACCCTATAGCCAATATGTCTCCAAACCCTTGTTTATTCATTTTTAACAACAATAATAATAATAGCTAGCATGTATTGAGCATTTACTATGCTCCTGGCACTATGCCAAATGCTTTATCTCATTTAATTTTCACAGTAATCTGAGGTGAAGGTTATCATCATCTCAGTTTTACAGATGAGAAAACTGAAGCTTAGAAAGTTCAAGTTGCCCAAGATGATACAATTACTAAGTGACAACACCTAAACTTGAACCCTGGTGTGTCTGACCCTGCAGCCCCACAACGCTGTATTCTCACCCTTGGCGATATCTTTCCCATTCATCCCTTCTTCTCCATTTCCCTGAATACCTCCTGGTCCAGGCCCTCCTGAGCATCCGCCAAGCCTGACTTAACTCTCACTTCTTCCACAAGAGACTCCAATTTACAGTCTCTTTTCCCAACTGGAATAAAATCTCTGAGTCCAGGCACCGTGCCTGACACAATTGTTGTACCTCTCATACTTCTGTCCCGGGGCCATACTTCGGCAGTGCTCAGGGAATGTTTCCCGGTTGTGGCTGTGGGGCTGAAGCCTCTGTAAATCTTCAAGACAAGGCCCTGGGCTGCACGGTTTAAACATGGCCTGCGTGAGCCTGTCTGTGGTGATGTGAGGAAGGCCCATCCGCAGCTTTTAGCTGCCTCTTCCTGCCGTTCCTTCCCCATCTCACCCTCCAAGCACCCTGGCCCTATAACTGCAGTTCCATTTTTAAGTTCTATGTAGCTTCAGACATTCCTCCTAGAGCACCGATTTCCTCCTCCTAAAGCTGGGATAATAAAACCTACTTTGCAACATTTACAACATTGACGAGTGATGCAGTAGAATAAGGAATGGGAAAGTGCTTTGTAAGCTAAAAAACATCCTGCAAATATATAGCATTATTAATGTCCCACTGAGGAAGTTCAGAGGCCTCGCGTGGACTCTGGGAGAGAAACCAGAAGTGATTGTATTTTTGAGCTATGTAGCATAAAGGTGTTGTGAAGTTAAGATGGATTTTGGGTTGTATATATTTTATATGTTAGACCGTGACACAAAACAATCGGTGCTGCCAGGAGAAAGATGGCAGCTTCATTTTGGCACTACTGTAGGATACACCGTCATTGCATTTTGGGGAAAGCACCTGCATGCCCAGGATTACGTGTGAATGATGCCAGCGACTTTACTGCTGCAGGTCCTGGAGAAACTGCAGGGACATCTTGAACTGCTGGAGCAGGAGTTTCTGGCCACCAAGGAGAAGCATCTGACCTTGCAGCAGCAAGACCACAAGCATGACTTCCCAGCTGTCAGTGACTTTGATCCAGAAAGGTCAGATTTAAACCAACTGCATGGGGTAGAGGGGTCAGAGCTGACCTCCCTTAGGTGGGATTCTAACGTGGCTGCTGGCTTCATGCCACTGGTCTAGGGGCAGCAAAAACTGTGCCACCAACAAACAACAATCCTCCTCATGCACCAGATAGCAATGGAATATTTGCTACGTGTTAGGTCCTGTGCTGGGCGCTGGGTCAGATGGCACCTCCAATGCCAACAAGAATCTCCTAGAGGAGAGATCTTGTGCTACCATTTTGTGTTTTGTTGGGTGTCATTATATGTGCTCCTGAGACCAAGAGCAGCATAGGAAAACCAAAGAGACGCTCACATGACCACCCTGGAGGGGCCTCTCCTCTGCAAGGCCCTCTTCTCCTCCCCTCCCTTCCCTCTCCTTTTCTCCCCATCCCTGCCGGATTCTTTCCTCTCCCCTGTTTTTTCCCTTTTCTTTCCCATGTACTGAAAATTCCAAGGGGTAGTGAGCAAGAAAGGATCGGTGTTAGGTTGGTTAGTGTTGGGCTGAGAGATCCACAAATCCCGATAAGGGGAAAATATTAAAGTTTAAAGCCAAATGATTTCTGGGTGAATTCACATTAGAAACTTGGATGCACACGTTGAAATTTGCAACTGGCCTTCTTTTTTTTTTTTACAGCATCATATCTTCTCTTTCCAATCCAAATAATTTTAAGATGTATCTCAGGACTCAAAGCTAGGATTGTTTTCATATAATTTACTGGTATGAATTAAAAGAATCCATTTAGTAGGCTTGATACTTGTAAATTCAGCTCTTTCTATTCATAGCGTTTTTAACACGGAATCATTCCCGATGCCAAAATATCTTAATGGTTTATGTTTTGGCACTAGTATCCTGGGATATTTTTTTCCTGAGTTATAATTTTACTTTTTCCAAATGAATGGAACCTCTGTCTGCTGTTATTTCCATACTGAATAAGTAGACAGCAAGGAAGGGATATTAATATGATTTTCCCCCAATTTTTTTTTCTCCCTGGGGGGTGAAAGTTTCCACATGCTTTCACTCTTTAAAAATTAATAGAATAAGGATATTTCTTTTCCAAGGAATCCCACTTGTTTTGGCAGTCATTTTAAAGACAGGGCTCTCTGCACATTAAAACCAAAGTTATGCAATGCCTTATTTATATCCTACTTACAACCACACTGTGCCCATCACCAGTATACATCAAAAGAGTTTCCACTGCAATTACATCCCATAGACAGGGGAACCTTTAATGTCGGGGAAAGGGAGGGGCTCAGCCAGGATCCCAAAACTCAGTTGAATTCAACCCAGGACAAGCAAAGCCTGGGCAGCTTGAGACTGGTCTTCTGTACTCATGTGGGCACAACATGGCAATCGGAGCATGACCCCATACAACCCTTAGGGTCTAGGTATATGGAGAACCTATGTGTTGAATCCAAAGGCCATTGTAGGTGACCTTCTGTAGGTGCAGGAATTCTGTAAATTTCTTGATTAGTTAATTTTTTACTCTAAGTCAGCTATTTTGCTCGAATTAAAAACCTCATCTTTAAAAGGTAATGTGCAAAAATATTTGTTTGCATTCCATGCATCTGTTTTTTTCAGAGCCTGATAGTCATTTGACTCTTCCACATACTAGCACCAGAAACTAAGGAGTCAAGAAGTGGGGTTCTGACTCTAATCTCCACTCCCTGATAGTCTCAGCACATAATCTTGCTTCCTGCTTTACAGAAAAGATCATGAATTCTCCCTACAATGTCTCTTCTCCATCTCCAAATCTCCATGTTTCACCTCCTCTTTCTTCACTCACTTTCCAAACCCTCCCGTCATAGCCCTTGAGCCCATCGCTTCCCCCAGCTCGGGTCTTTGCTCCAGCATTTCATTTCTCTCTTGGAAAATTTCACTCTCATTTCCTTCTGCTTACTCTCTTCTGCCTGCTCGATTATAAACATGTTTTCCTATATTTTATTGGATTTTTTAGTTTGTGTTCTTTTTCTGATTACATTATTGAACTGCCACTTAATGAATAGGGCAGGATTTCCTCATTGGTGGAAAAAGCCACTTTTATCACATACAAAAGCTCATGTTTGTGTGAACCTGGTTTTATTCTATCCACACCATTTTTAATTACTATCACTGAGTGTATATTTTGAAATTTCTTCTTTTTTCTTTTTTTAACTTTCTTTGGCATTCTTGTACACTCTTACAAATAAACTTATATCAACTTGCCATGTTTTCTTAATAAAATCCCATTAAAATTTTATTTAGGATTGTATGATATTAAATTTACAAATTAATTTGGGAAGAGGTAAAAATCTTTGCAATGAGTATCCCCATGCAGGAACATGTTTTCTTTATGCAGATTTTACACATTTTTCATTGTTTCTTCCTAGCTATTTTAAAAGTTTCTGAGTTTTAATAGATTTTCCTCTAATTAGTATGTAAGATATACAGAAAATAATATATTTGGCTTATACTGGCCTACCTTACACAATTCTTGTCTTAGTGTTCTGTTGGTTTTTCCATTGATTATCTTAATTTTTAGGTATGGCAATCATAGCATCTGAAAAGAATAAATTTTTCCCCTTTGTTCCCCCAAATGCTTATACTTTACTTCTTTTCTTCACTCCAATTCTTATACATCCTTTTTCTTTTCATTGCTTTATTTCATTTGCTAGGTTTTCCAGAACAATATTGAAAAATACTAGTGAAAGCAAGCATTCCTTGCATGTTCCTAATGTTAATGGGAATGCTTCCAAATGTGATGATTGCTGTAGGTTCAAGAAAACAAGCCTTATCAAGAAAGTTTCCTTCTATTCTTAGCTTACTAAGATTAGTTGTTGTTTTTTTAATTTAGGAAGGTGTTTGATATAATCAAATAGATTTAGAAATCTATTTAGAAGGTCATGTAGTTTTTCTCCTTTAACCTATTAATGTAGTGAATTATATTAATAAATATCCAATTGATGAACCATAGAGTTGGGAAATTTTCCATTTTCTTCTTATGTTTCCAAAGAGTTTAAAAACATAGGAATTATCTGTTCCTTAAAGTCTTGGTGAACTCATCCCTAATACCACTTGGACTTGATGCCTCTTAGGGGGTAGATTTTTGACAGTCTTTTCCATATTTCTCTGGTTGATAGTCTTTTCAGATTTCCCTCCTCTTTTTTTAGTAAATTTTAATAATTTATATATTCCTAAATACTGGTCCATTTCATCTAGATTTTCAACTTTGTTGATATGGAGTTGTACAATCCCCCTTTTTTTTTTCTTTTACCGGGACGTCCTGGGGATCGAACCCAGGTCCCTCCATATGGGAGATGGACGCCCAACCATTTGAGCCACATCCGCCCCCTCAATCCCTTTATTTAAAAAATTTCCCCTTAAACTATAATATAAACTATAATCCACATTTAGTGGCAGTGCTCCAAGGTGTGTTCATCAATCGTAAAAAATGTACCACACTAATGAAGGATGTTGTTAATGTGGGAAAGTGTGGGAGGGGTAGGGAGTGGGGAATATGGCAATCCCCTATATTTTTTATGTAACATTTATGTAATCTAAATTATTAAAAAAAATTTTTTTAAGTATTAAAAGAATGAAAATGAGAGAGATGAATGGGAAAAAAGTTTTCTCCTATTATTTTTCATTTCTTACTTCTAATGTTATTTATGCTTCTCAGAGTTTCCAGTGGTTTATTTTATTGATCAAATTCCTTTAAATTCTATTTATTTCAGCTTACTTTTACGAATCCATTCCTTTTCTTAGATTTACTTTGTAAATAGCTGTTTTTCTGCCCTCCTGTTTTAAATACTTAGCTTATGGTTTTTTGAACTTTTCTCCTAATAATGTATTTTTAAGACTATAAACTTCCCTCACAGCACTGCTTTAACTGCATTACACTGTTTTTATGTTATATCATTATCATCCACTTGTAGATTATCCCTAATTTCCATTTTCATTTCCTCTTTAATTCAAAAGTTACTTAGATTAGTGTTTTTTAAATTTATAATTAGGAAGATTTAAAAAATGATATTTTTGTTATTAATTTCCAGTGATCAGAGAATGTGGGCTACGTGATTTTTAATATTTTAGAATTTGTAGTGCTTTTTCTTTGTGGATTAATATGAGGAAATTTGTGTAAAAGTAATGGATTTGAAGAAAATGGATTCTCTGTTGGGTAAAACTCTAGATTTATATATGTATATTTATGTACATACTACATGTATGCATGTATAAACACATATACATGTTCATATAGATTAGATCGTTTGTTAATTAAATTATTCAAATACTTTATATCCTTTCTCTTTTTAAATTTAGCATTTAGAATCACAGCCATTAGACCTCTATGGGATCTGGGCAGGTTTAGATAAGCAGGCTATTGTTCTCTCCCCAGGTATAGCTGAGACACTCGAGGCCCAATTAAGTGAGTTTTACCCAAGAATACATAACCAACGAACAATGAAATGAGGATTAGAGACCAGGCTTCACAGTAAAACTATAAACAGGATGCCAGTCAGGGCGGGTGTCCATTATTCTTCCTGTTTGAAGACAGACCACATTAATAATATAGATAAATGCAATAATAAGAACTGTTGTTACTAATTAGAATACTGACTAGCCCAGCAGAGTGTGATTATGCCTCTGTTTGTTTATGCTTACTTAGGAAAGTAGAAGGTGAAATCTTCAGGTTGGAGATGCTACTTGGAGATGTTAAAGAGAAAATTGATGAAGACAAGCATAGGACAGCTCTCTCTCCTCCTGTGAGCTTGCCACTCGCCCTGGATGACTTGGCATCCACATCTTCTCCACCCTCAAATGAGGTAACACAGCAACTGACAGCTTAATTTGGTGCCAGGAAACATGTTTTTTATGCATTTGTAGGATACTAATTCATGGAATCATTGAATTCTATTTTAATACTTCATGAAAACTTAACTTTTCAAAGTCCAGTGGATCATATTGCTGAAAATGAAACCATTTTTTAAAAAATTAGAAGCTACTTCAACTGTGGATTTCTGAAAAGTTTAGGATATAACAATGCAGTTTAAACTGATAAACTGCTGAAGAGCTATTTCTTCTAGATGAATAGTAAAAATTTTATGGATTGTGTCTGGAAGAAATAAATTTTCTTCTTAATAAATAGCACACTCAGCAAAAGAATTATTTCCCTTGAGCCTACTTCTGAGTTTTCCTTCTCTCAAGTTAAATTCTTTTGGCTTTTCTATACAGCACAAGGCTGAGAATTCAAATCAATCACCATTGTTTGTACACTTTTTTTTTTTTCCTCAACTATCAGAACATTTCAGATTAAATTGAAGTTCTGGGAAACTAAATCAGCTGGATAATTGCCTTAAACTGACTCATTGCATACAGTATTTGAAGACACAGCCAGTGGCTGATAGCTAACACTTGAATGAGATTTTAGTCACAGCTAAGGACAAGATGATGAAGATATATAAATGTTTGCCCCTCCAGTGAGGTGTGTTTGTCTCCTCAAAACACCTACCTGACAAAATCTCATCCATTCAAGGCCCAGCTTCAGAGTTATGTCGTTCATACAACCTCAATACTCAGCCCCAACCTCAGGCAGAATTCTTTGCTTCCTCTTCTGCGTTTCCACAGCGTGTGTCTCATTTGCCTATGAGCCTTATTCATCGTTGTATCCTGAATGTCTGACTGAATGCCTAGTGCAGAAGTCAGTGCTCAATCTAGTATACCCTGAGCCATTGTGAATTTAACACCAATTTCAATGTTTTGCAAGCAGTATTCTCATCTCTAAACTGGGAATAATAATACCTGCCTCACAGGGTTGTTATGAGGTTTAAATGAATTAATACATACACAATACTTAAAAACAGGATCCGGCTCATAGTTGGCCGCACTACCTGGGTGTTAGCTGTGGTGACTACAAATAGTGGTGACGATAAATATATGACAGAAAATAACTAAGTGCGAGGCTAGTCTTACCAGGGAGAGAGATGGTGAGGGAAGGCTTTTCGGAGGAGGCCAGACCTGAACTGTGTCTTGAAGGATGAGGGGGAGGCAGGTAGGTGAAGAGGCGAGGGAAGTGGAATCCAGGCAGGATGTCTTGGTGCACTAGGGGTGGTCTGTGGATGAGCCACCTCCCCTGGGCAAGCGCCTCCTTGTGGTTCCCTGCAGATCCTCAAGGAGCGTCCCAGCCGCCCTTCTGGGTCCCCGGGCAAATACGGGAGTGAAGAGATAGGAGTGTCCCCGGCAGGAATAAAGGAGACGCCCTCCTTGGAGGAACTCCGTGAGCTGCGCCAGCAGACGTGAGTCCCGTTCCCCCAACACTTGCAGCCCTGCAGGGAGGAAGATCTCGCGCAGCCCCTCCCGAAAGTTCCCAGAAGTGGAGTTGGACTGAGAGTAACAAAACTGGGGTGGGGTTGGGGGTTGGCTCCTCCACCTTCTCCCCTGGCCTGACCTCTGCAACGCGGGGAGCAGAGATCAGAGAGGCGGGAGGGCTGGGGGTGGGAAAAGACTTACAAAATGGTCAGGTTGCACGTTCCCACCGCTCCGTAAGTGCAGGAATCAAATTTCCGACCAGATTAAAGAGGGGCCAAATAATCCCCAAAAGTGGGGCTCTCGGGTAGCTTAAGAAGCGACTCTAAAATTCAAACTGAATTTTTTTTTTTTTTTTTTTTACCAGTTACCTAAACTTACAGAGCGTGGATACCCAGGAGCAGCTGGATCAAATGGCCACGAGGCTTTCTCCCTCCGGGGTAATGCCCAGCAGCCTGTCCTGGTTCTTCTCTTTTTATGTCGTTGATTCTTTTAGCCAGAGCTAGTGTTGCTGAATGTGACTTGGAAATTGGTGAGAGCTGCTATTATACTAACAATTTCCACTTTTTGAGGCACTCAGAGAAACTTGGCTGGGGCACTATGTTCTAGGCCATGGCTTCTCCTACTTGAATGTGCCTACAAATCCTCTGTGGATCTTAAGATGTGGGCTCTGATTCAGTAGGTCTGGCAGTTCTAACAAGCTCCCAGGTGATGCCAATGCCAGGCTGCTGGTTCCAGGACCGCACTTGGAGTAGCAAACGTCTAGGGATTATTTTACGTGAACTGGAAATACTGGGATTAAAAATCCCTGGGTCTAAAATAATAACTATTATAATAAGCACATTCTGTTGGTTCAGAACTTTACAGTTTACATACACTTTTTGCAGAAGAGGAGTTAGAAGCTTAAAAAGGTGAGGAGATTTGCCCAGGTTAAATGACAAGAGATATCAAGTCCAAATCTCCCAATTACATTCTGCTCACCTAATCTGCCTTAAATACCAAATGCTGGGGTGACCCTGTAGGCGTAGAAGCAAAAGAATAAAACAAAACATGGAGGGAAAAACTTTTATTTTTTAATTATAAAAGTGATAGCTTTCTCACTTAAAATTAGAAAGTAGCAAAAAGTATCAAGAAGAAAATTTCGCTGAGAGAAAAATCATTTCTAATATGTGTGTTT
Source organism: Cabassous unicinctus (assembly GCA_029593785.1). Taxonomy (NCBI): domain Eukaryota; kingdom Metazoa; phylum Chordata; class Mammalia; order Cingulata; family Chlamyphoridae; genus Cabassous; species Cabassous unicinctus. Next base: position 2,354 of record JAQZBX010043688.1, on the reverse strand, counting down.
ATATTTTCCAGTCCTTTTTTTCATTCTCTGCATATACATTTTTGCAAAAAAAAAACAAAAAAACCCAAAGAAAGAAGATGCTATAGGTTTATTTATGATCTGCTTTTTTCAGTTAACAATGTATCATGGACATCTCTCCATGTCACCTAGAATAAACCTATAGCTTCATTTTTAACGAATATGTTGTATTTCATTATATGCGAGTTCCCTGATTCATTTAACCAATCCCTTGTTGATGGACATTTAGATTTTTCCAGTTCTGTGATTATAAATATTCCTTCAAGCAAGATAATTTTACATGCAAACTTTTGGCCATAATTGATTATTTCCTTAGAATAAAAACCTAGGGGTGCAATTAATGGTTCAAAAGGAACATGCTTAGAAAATTCTGATAAACCAGACTTCAGAAAAGTGGGCCCTGTCTACAGCCCTCACTGGAATGTCGGTGTCTCCAACTTGAGCTCACCTTAGGATTTTTTTTTTTTCTTTTCACCCTTTCCTAAAGTGATGAATGAAAACTAGTATCTAATTGTTTTAATCTGTGTTTCTTAGGCTATTTGTGAAATCTAGCCTATGTTCCTGTGTTTCTTTGCCATTTGCACCTCCTCTTTGACATTAGCATTTTTTAAAAGATTTATTTTATTTATTTCTCCCTATCCCCTCATTGTTTGCATTTGCTGTGTCTATTTGCTGTGTGTTTGTCTTCCTTTTTAGGAGGCACTGAAAACCGAACCCAGGACCTCCGGTGTGGGAGGGAGGTGCCTAATTGCTTGAGCCACCTCTGTTCCCTGCTTTGTTGTTTCTCTTATTATGTTTTCCTCCTCGTGTCTCTTGTTGCATCATCTTGTTGCATCAGCTCGCCGCATGACCCTGTTGCATCAGCTCACTTTTTTGCTCATCTTCTTTAGGAGGCACCGGAACTGAACCCCGGACCTCCCATGTGATAGGGGGGAGCTCTGTCGCTTGAGCCACATCTGCTTCCCTTAACTTATTTTTTGTAAAACTGAAAACAGACAATGTTTTTAAAAAGACAGACAACTGGGAAAATATTAAGAGCAAATAAGTTCGGTGTTGAGGTCTTTATTGTATGAAGTGCTCCCACAAATGCACAAAAGAGTAGAACTGTGGTTAAGTACACAAGCTCAGGAGTCAGATGGCTACGCGACTCTGCCACTCACTGTGTGAGCCTGGCAAGTTTAAGTTCTCTGAGCCTCCAATTATTCATCGTTAAAGTGGGGACAATGTGCCAGGGAGGAAGGGAGGAAGGGAGGAATAAAAGAGACTAATATGGAAGCACCTGGCACATACTGAGCACTCAACAAATGGTTATTTATATTAATAAGAAAACACTTGCAACTCTCCAAAAAATACATGGACCAAGGATATGAACTAAAAAGCCACAAGTAGGAAATACAGCCAATAATAAGCATACGGTAAAATGTTTCTCTCCTTTAATAACAGTGGAAATGCTAATTACACAAAGTGTCATCCCCCCCTTTTAAATAAACAAAAACATTTTCAGATGATAATTAATTCCTGCTGCTGAGGAAGCTGTGATGGAACTGAACCACCTGCGTTGCTGGTGGTTGTGTGAGCCTTTGTGAAAAGCAATTTGGCAAAGCCATATCACACAAACATGTTCGCAACCTTTGACCCAGTCATTTCCTAAGGAAGTAATTCAAAAGATGGGAGAAGCTATCTGTACAATGAAGCTTATACCAGCATTGTTTATAATGGTGGGAAAAGTACATTTATTTTCTGCTTAAGGGTAAGACCGTAGTAAAAACATGCACTGGATGCTGCCAGCCTCTTCAGTTCAGTAGTATAATTTGCGTGTATTGAAAAAAAAAAGAGAAAGATATTCAATCAATATTTCAGGCCTCTCAGTAGGTCCCAAGCCTTGTTTTTAATTCATAGGTGATTACATTTCTTTGGAAACTATTTCAGAGCTCTACTAATAGTGGTCAGGTTGATAGTTTTAAAAATCCTCTTCTTAAGTCTATTCTCTGGTGGAGCTTGGAGTAATTTGAAACTAGGAAAAAGAAAAAAGAAAAGAAAAAAAAAGGAAAAGGAAAAGCATTCTCTCATCTGGAAACCAGATTTTAAAAATCTGTTTGGAGAAGGAAAGAAATAAAGCCAGTGTTGAAGCTTCCTTTCTCTAAGCCCCAGACCATTAGAGGCAAACCTCCACTTAGAGAGGAATCAGAACTAAGGATGGCAGAAAAACAACTAAGGATGAGCTGTTTTTCTTTCTCCTGTTTCCCTGGGCCTCAGTGTCCCCATCTGTAAAAGGAGGGGTTCAGCAAACCTATCTCAAGTTCTGAAGTGGGGTGAGTTCAGCCCAGCCAGAGCTG
>JAQZBX010043687.1:0-21585 GCA_029593785.1 Cabassous unicinctus | reverse complement strand
AAATTGATCAACAGAGTAAACTCACCAACACAATCAGATGCCTAGATATAAAATAAAATCACAAGTCATACTAAGAAACAGGAAGATATGGCCCAGCCAAAGGAACAAATCAAGAATCCAGATAAGAGACAGGATTTAAGACAACTAATCAGTGATGTTCACATAAATCTTAATTTAGGAGGTTGAAGCGAAATATGGCTAAAGCGATAAAGGATATTAATATAACACTATGTGAGGATGAAGAACAATTTAAAAACCTGCAAAGAAAATTATCAGTGCTTATGAGAATGAAACATACAATGGATGAGATTAAAATACACTAGAGGTTATAGTTAACAGCAATATTGTAATATTCTTGCATCAATGTCAAAGAAGGGACTATATCAATGCTAAGGGTCAATAATAGGGGGTTTTAGATTTTTCCTTTTGGACTAAGGAAAACTTTCAATGGTTTACTGGTGCCGTGACTGCACAACTCTGTAATGAAAGTGAGAGCTACCAAGTGCACACTTTGGACAGAATGTACAAGGCATGGGACTGTATAACACAGTGAACAATGTGGTGGAAGATGGACTATGGTTAACAGTATAAATATGAGGGTGTTCTCTTATAAACTATAACAAATGTACAATAATAATAAATAGTGTTATTATTAGGGGGTGTATTAGTCAGCCAAAGGGGTGCTAATGCAAAATACCAGAGATTGGTTGGTCTTTATAAAGGGTATTTATTTGCGGTAGAAGTCCACAGTTACCAGGCCATAAAGCATAAGTTTCTTCCCCTACCAAAGTCCATTGCCATGTGTTGGAGCAAGACAGCCACCGACGTTTGCCAGGGTTCAGGCTTCTTGGGTTCCTCTCATCCCAGGGCTACATTTCTCTCTGGGCTTAGCTCCTCCGGTTCCTCCACAAGGTCAGCTGTAGACTATTAGGCTCTCTAGGCTTTTCTTCTCTCCACAAGGCCAGCTGTGAACTCTCAGGCAAATGGCTAGTCTCTATCCTGGGGCCTTCTCTCCAATATCAAAACTCCAGCATCAAAACTGCTCTCTCTGTCTTTTGCTTTGCCATTTATATTTGATTCCCCCACCTACCAAGGGGTGGGGCTCAATGCCATACTGACTTGGTCCAGTTAATACCCTAATCATAAATTCATCATGCCCAGGTTAGCAGACCAGTTTACACATATGATCCAATTATATTTTTGAAATTCATAATTACAGCATATTGCCCAATGGCTACAGGGGGTGTATGGAAAAATATACCAAGTGTAAGGTATGGATCATAGTTAGTGTTAATAGTCTGATCATGTTTTTTCATACTCTGTAACAAATACTCCACAACAATGTAAGAAGTTATAGAGGGGTGATGTATGGGAATTCTGCACATTAGTCATGATTGTTTTGTAAGTTCACAAATTCTCTAATAAAAATAATTGTAAAAAAAAATACATTATTGGCATATAAGTACAGATTTGAATTGGTTTAGGAAAGAGTTAGTGAATTGGAAGACAGAGCATCTGAACCTGAAAAGACAGAAGAAAAGGAGAAAAGAATGGAAAAAAGTTGAACAGGGTATCAGGGAATTGAATGATAGAATGAAACACACAAAAATACGTGTTATAGGTGTTCCAGAAGAGGAAGAGAATGGAAAGGGGTAGAAAGAATAATTGTGGAAATAATGACCAAAAATTTTCCAACCCCTACTAAGACATGGATATCAATATTCAAAAAGTGCAACATACTCCAAACTTCAGAAACCACATAGTTGATAAGGGTTTGATTTCCATTTTATATAAAGAGATCACACAATTCTATGACAAAAAGATGAGAAATCCAATTAAAAAATGAGCAAAATATTTGAATAAATATTTTTCCAGAGGAAACGCAAATGACCAAAAAGCACATGAAAAGATGCTCAACATCACTAGTTATTAGGGAACTGCAGATCAAAATTCAATGAAATATTTCATGCCATACAGAATGATCTTTTTTTTTTCTCCTTTTTAAACAGAATACTACAAATGTTGTAGAAGGTATAGAGAAATAGGAACACATTTTCCCTGTTAGTGAGAGTGTAAAATGGTGCAGCCTCTGTGGAAGATGATTTGGTGGCACCTAAGTAAGCTAAATTTAGAACTGCCATATGATCCAGCAATCTCACCACTTGGAATATATTCAGAGAACAGAAAGCAAGTACTTAAAAAGATATTTGCACAGTAATGTTCGTAGTGGCATTATTCACAATTGGTAAATGATGGAAACTACCTGTATTAGTCAGCCAAAGGGGCACTAATGCAATATACCAGAGATTGGTTGGTCTTTATAAAGGGTATTTATTTGGGGTAGAAGTCCACAGATACCAGGCCAGAAAGCATTAAGTTTCTTCTCTCACCAAAGTCCATTGCCATGTGTTGGAGCAAGATAGTTGCCAATGTTTGCCAGGGTTCATGCTTCTTGGGTTCCTCTCTTCCCGGGGCTGCGTTTCTCTACGAGCTTAGCTACTCTGGTTCCTCCACAAGGTCAGCTGTAGACTATCAGGTGAACGGCTAGCTTCTCTTCTCCTGGGGCCTTCTCTCCAACATCAAAACTCCAGCATCAAAACTGCTTCTCAAAAACTGCTGCAACTCTGTTCTTTTTGATGCCTTTTATATTTTCTTTCCCCAGCCACCAAGGGATGGGGCTCAATGCCCTACTGATGTGGCCCAGTCAACGCTCTAATCATGCCTTAGTCATACCCAGATTAACAGATCAGTTTAAAAGCATGATCAAATTATATTTTTGGAATTCATAATTACATTAAATTGCCCAACAGCTACACTACCTAAGTGCCTGTCAACCGATACGTGGATAAACAAAATCTTTTATATGCATATGATAGAATACTATTCAGCTATATAAAGAAATGAACTGCAAAAGCACATGACAACATGCATGAACCTTAAGACATTATGTTAGTGAAATAAGCCAGACACAAAAGGAGGAAGATTTTATGGTCTTACTGATATGAACCAAAAATAATGATTGAATTTATGGAATTTTACTAGTGAGTATAGGTTAGTGGGAGAAAGAGAGTTGAGATGGGTGAATTTATGATGAATGTATGTAGAATGTTTTAATAAGGTCAATTTTAAATATGTGGTAATGGGTGAAGTTGATGGTAGTACGTTATAAGGAGTATAACAAACTGCTGATTTACAAATGTGATTGTGTTTTAAAAGGTAAGTCTAGAGAGATTAATGTTAATTAAAAGACTGCTAGAGGAATATCTAGGGACTGTATAACATAGTGATTTTGATGGTACATAAGGATTGTACTTAATAATAGAAATACAAGAATGTTGTTCTACTATAAGGTGTTAAGAATATTGTGAGGCTGAAGAGGCGCAGCAGCCTGAGACGCGGCTGTGCTGAACCCCGAGGGGCTCCAAGTCTCTGTAGACCGCCTCATGCTGAGCCCAGACCTGGAGAAGCAGCTTGGCTGGGAGGGCGCCCTGCTGCTGCTGCTGCTCCTGCCCCCCGGAAGCAGCAGGAGCCAGGGAGGCTGATGAGAAGTTTCGGTGGCTAGAGCTACACTGGGACTTTGACTTGGAGGATAGGGGTTTAATCCTCTCATTGGGTTAAGGACCAATTGGGTTGGTTTCATTGTAGCCTTTATACTTTTTGCATGGAGTTAATCTGGAGGGCTAAACTTTGCTTTTTAAGGTTCTTAGGAGTAGATTTTTTCTTCTGAGAAAACTTTATTGCCTCATTAAATTAAGATATCAGATAGTTACACTGCTTTAAAATTCTGAAGTACTAATTGCCAGCAGTTATTCAGTAGCTGCTGACTAAATGTCAGGTGTTATGCTGGAAGTTGAATATAGACTATTTTGTTTAATCCTCCTACCAGTCCTTCATGAGGGTATCATCCCTGTTTCTTAGTTGAGGAACCTGCACCAGGCCACTTTGTTTTTATCAGCGAGAGGCAGGGTGGGTTTTCAGTCTGTCCAATGCCCAGAGGCAGTTTTTTCCACCATAGGAGAAACCCTTCATTCTGATGGTGTACTGAGGAAAATATTCAGAACAACCTACTCTGTTACCTTATCACATTTTGGAATTTCTTTAATGTATTTGCTTGTAAGTATTAATGATCTAAGGTGATTAAGTTTTTCTGAACATGATTACTGTCTTAAGAGTCTCTTCAAATGTCTGGAAAAGGAAAGTGTGGTTTGGAGAATCTTCTATTCTGAATTCTTATGTACTATCAGGTTTGAAATTTTGAATGTAATGGAATTGTCCTGATGAGTGACATATCAATTTTTTGATGGCCACATTTACTTCAGACCTTAGGAGGGGTTTTTTCCATTACCTGATACAGGGCATTAGAAATCTTGCCATCACCTACAGAATTGGGTGGGAGAGAGAGTAAACTTCAGTGTAAACTTTAATTCACACTTAGTGGCAATGCTCCAAAATGTGTTCATTAATTGCAATGAATGTACCTCACTAATGAAGGATATTGTTAATGTGGGAAAATTGGGACGTATGGGGAGCAGGGCATATGGGAATCCCCTATATTTTTTATGTGGCATTTGTATATTCTAAGTATCTTTAAAAAATAAGTAAAATTTGAAAAATATTGATATGCTTTAGTGCTTGTTCCTAGCAGAGCTATTATATGGGTATGACAGTGGTTGAAAGAGTAAGTCAAAGGTCATGTATATTACTAGAAGGAAAGCTATATAATATAACGAGACTGTATAGTATAGTGAAATCTTTTGTAAAATACTAATATGGGTGATACTATATATATAAAACTTTTTACAAAATGTGAATACAAATAAACTAGATAGAGAAACAGAATAGCAGCTATGTAGAGCAGGGAAGCATAGAGAGACAAAGAGGTGATGAGATTTTTTTATTGTTTATTATTATTATTATTACTGGAATAATGAAAATGCTCTAAAAATGATTGAAGTGATGAAGACACAACTATGTGATTACACTGAACACCAGTGATTGTACACTTTGGATAGATTTATGCTTTATTAATATGTATTAATAAAATTGATTTGTCAAAAAAGGAATATTGTGATGAGTAGGAAAATATAATTAATGTAATTTATCAACTGTAGTTAATAGTAATATTGTACTATTTTGATAGTAAAGGCAAAGAAGGTACTATATCACTGCTAATTATTTTTTAAAAATATGGGTTTTGGTGTTAAAAGATATGAATATGATTAAGCATTCTTTTCTTCATTTCATTCATTAATGAGACCTTTGTCATGTCACTTAATCAAACTGTGCTCATTTATGTATCTTTCTGAACACTGGAAAAACCATTGAATTTCTTATTACGGTTAAATGAGATAAATGTGCCTGGACAGAACTTTTTAGAGTAATGCTTTTATAATTTGTTAAGCTGTCTTTTGTCTGTTATTTTATTTTTTGAAGTTAAAATAAGTTTTACTTAAAAAAAATTATCCAAACCAGAACATAACATGAAGACATTTTTAATGTACTGAATGTCATCAAAAAATTCAATACTCTCTGAAATATCTTTCAAATATAAAAGCACATGAAGACTTTTTTCAGGAAAATTAGTGCACACACACACACACACACACACACACACATGCATAGAATAATTTATAGCCAGCAGAACTATACCTCAAAAATTTTCCAGGCAGAAAGATTAAGATAACAGATATAAACTTCGGTGTATTCAAAGAAATAATGGGGCATTTTTAGGGAATTGGAATTCTTCTGCAAGATATTGCAGTGATGGATGCAGGCCATTATGTATTTTGTTAGAACCTGTAAAAGTGTATGGTACAGAATGTAAACCATAATGTAAACCATTGAACATGCATAGTGGCATGCTCCAATATTTGTTCATCAATTGTAACAAATGTACCATACTCATGTAAGATGTTATTAATAGGGGAAAATGTGAGAAGAGGAAAGGGTAGGGTATATGGGAGTCCCCTATATTTTCTGTGACTTTTCTGTAACCTAAAGCTTCTTTGAAAATAAAATGAAAAAAAAAAAAAATAAGACACTAGGGGAACACACAGGAAAAAAAAAAGAAATAACAACACTAAAATGGAAAGTTGAAAGGAAATATATCAAATATTAGATTTTTATAATTGTAAATGCTCTATAAATAAATGACTAATGGAAAACTAGTTTGATACATTGTGGGGCATGAGCCACATATAAAAATAAATTTTATGACAAAAAGTAGTTCAAAGAAAGCATAGTTAATTTAAAAAGGACAGAAAAATAGAAAGTCTGCAAATATAATAAAAGACAAATGCACTTACAAGATGAGCAATAAATTTAAAAGGCACAGAATTAAAATATTTGCCTCTGATTAGGCCAGATAAAGAAATAAAAGGTACCCAAATAGGAAAGGAAAAGGTAAAACTTTGACTAGTCACTGATTATATGATCCTATATCTAGAAAATCCTGAAAAACCCACAATAAAGCTACTAGAACTAATAGTTGTTGTATTAGTCAGACAAAGGGGTGCTGATGCAAAATTCCAGAAATCTGTTGGTCTTTATAAAGGGTATCTATTTGGGGTAGAAGCTTACAGTTACCAGGCCATAAAGCATAACAGTTGCTGATGTTTGCCAGAGTTCAGTCTTCTTGGGTTCCTCTTTTCCTGGGGCTCTGATTCTGTCTGGGCTCAGCTTCTCTGTTTCCTCCAAAAGGTCAGCTGTAGACTATGAAACTCTCTAGGCTTTGCCTTGCTACACAAGGCCAGCTGTGAACTGTCAGTCGAACGACTTGTCTCTTTTCCTGGGGCCTTCTCTAACCTTCGTCATGACCAAGCTTCTCTGTGTGCTTGCTTCCCCGGGCTCCAGCATTAAAACTCAGCTTCAGAACTCCAACTCAAAACTCCAACTCTGTCATTTGCCGTGTCTTTTATCTTTGGGACCCCATACACCAAGGGGCGGGGCTCAATACCTTACTGAGGTGGCCCAATCAAAGCCCTAATCATAACTTAATCATGTGCAGATGAACAGACCAGTTTACAAGCATAATCCAATATCTACTTTTGGAATTCATAACTATATCAAACTGCCAAACTGCTACAGATGTGTTCAGCAAAGTGGCGGTATACAAGAGTAATATCCAAAAATAAATGATGTTTCTATACACTACTGATGAGTAAACTGAGGAGGAAATCAGAAAAAAATTCCATTCATAATAGCAATTAAAAAATAAAATATTTAGGAAAAAACTTAGCCAAGGGCATAAAGGACCTATATTCAGAAAACTACAAAGCATTGCTATAAGAAATCAAAGAAGATTTAAGTAAATGGAAGGACAGTCCATGTTAATGGACTGGAAGACTAAATATTGTTATGATGTCAATTGTATCTAAACTAATTTACATATTCAATGCAATCCCAACAAAAATACCAACAGCTTTTTTTGAAGAAATGGAAAAGCCAATTATCACATTTATTTGGAAGAGCAAGGGACCTTAATAGCCAAAACTGTCTTAACAATGAAGAACACATATGACTGTAAAGCATATTATTTAGTGAAAAAGGTAACAAAACAGCACGGTACTGGTGTAAAGAAAGACATAATTGACCATTGGAACCAAATTAAGAACTCAGAAATAGACTTCACATCTATGGTCAAGTGATTTTGATAAGGTTTTCAAGCCCTCCCAGCTGAACCAGAATCATCTATTCAACAAATGGTGCTGGGAGAACTGGATAGCTGTATCCAAAAGAAAGAAAAAGGACCACTATCAAAACCTCATAAAAATAATTAACTCTAAATGGCTTAAGGACTTAAATATAAAAGCAACAGCCATAAATATGTAGGAAAACATCTTCAAGACCTTGTGGAAGTGGTAGTTTCTTAAACCTTACACTCAAAGCATGAGCAACAAAAGAAAATATACATAAATGGGACCTCCTCAAAATTAAATGCTTTTGCACCTAAAAGGACTTTGTTAAAAGGATGAAAAGGCAGCAGACTCAATGGGAGAAAATATTTGGAAATCATATATTCAATAAGGGTTTAACAGACGTGATCTATAAAGAGCTACTATAACTCAAAATAAAATAAAATAAAATAAACTTCCCCCATTTAAAAAGGGCAAAATACTTGAATAGTCAATAGTTCAAAGAAGAAATACAAATGCCAAAAAAAATGCATGAAAAAATGTTCAACTTCACTAACAATTAGGCAAATGTTAATCAAAAGTTCAATGAGGTGTCATTTCACACCCATTAGACTGGCCACTATTAAAAAGTCAGAAAACTAAAAGTGCTGGATAGAAAATGGAGACATAGGAATGCTTATTCCCTGTTTTTAGATTAGAATGGTAACACCACTGTGGAGGGCTTAGGCATTTCCTAAGGAAGTTGATTATAGAATCATCATGTGACTCGGCAATACCACTGATAGGTATATACCTGAATTGGGAGCAGTAACATGAAGAGACATCTGCACACTGATGTTCATAGTGATGTTATTCACAATAGCCTAAAGATGGAAATAACCCAGGTGTCCATCAACTGATGAATGGATAAACAAATTGTGGCCTATATACTTGATAAAATATTATGCAGCTGTAAGAAGAAATAAAGTCATGGAGCGTATGACACCATGGGTGAACCTGGAGAACATTATGTTGAGTGAAGCAAGCGAGACCCAAAGGACAAATACTGTATAGTTGAATTTTTATGAACTACATAGCCTGTGTAAACTCATGGAGCTAATAATTAGAATTTAGGTGACCAGAAAATAGAATGAGTGTAGCAATTGGAGAGCTGAAGATTAATCTGTGCAGAACTGATAAAGATTTTTAATAAATCTTTGGAAATTAATAGAAATGGTCAAAATACATCACAGGGCTTATCACTAGCAGAGTTATGATACAGGTATGAGAGTGGTTGAAAAGGAAAGGCTAAGGTGATGTATATTACTAGAAGTAAAACTTAAAAATGCAACATTGGACTGTATAACATAGTGAAACCTCAGGTGAAATTCGAATATAGGTAATATTGCATACATAAGACTGCTTTTACAATAATTGCAAATAAAAACAAAAAAATACCAATAAATAAATATTGTATAAACATATATATTTAAAAAACATACTAAAGTGATTTTATTTGGTACTGGTATATGATAAGACACAATTGTAAAAGATAAATTTAGAAAGTAAAAATGTAATTTAGATTTTAAGTATTTGAATAAATTAAATAGTTTTGAATTAGCAGAATATTGTTAAAAATTTTACCCCTGAAATAAGGTTAAACATTATTTTAAATGTTCAAAAACATTTAGGAACAATAACCAGTTATGATTTTACAGAGAATATCTTAATATAAATTTCAAAAGAAAAACATATTTATAATTCTATAGCATGAAGGCAAACAATATGTCTAATTACAATTATGAAAGTTTATATAACCAAAAAATAAAATCCCTGAAAAATCATAAAGTACTTTTTAAAATATCCTTGGAATAGCAGTTTTTAATTTCCCAAATTGCCTATGAAATATACCGTGAAATGAGTTGAATTTTATAAATTGGAAATTATTAGCTTTCACTTTGAGGCCATGAGAATGTCTTAATCAAAGCATAGTGCAGGTGATGCTCTCCCTGAATCCCGTGGTGAAGGCTTCAGGCGCATCAAGCACTGGGATGATAGCCAGGCTCTAGACCCCATCCTCATCAAATGTGGGATTGGTACCCAGACTTTCCTCATTCCACAAAGTCACTGAGAAATCTGGAGTGCTAAGACTCTTCCTGAACAACAGGTCAGAAGGCCTGCCCTGTCCAATGCTAGGGAATACTCACCCTTTCCACACATGTAAGCAGGCCTTCTCTCTTGCCTGTGAAGATGTCTTTGGTCTAGATGTTAGTTTCCATGGTTCTGCCTTTGAAATGAGTTTCCTTCCATCTCTTCCTTTACTGTTTCTTTTAGTCAGGCTGACAGAAGTTCGTTTCATAGAGATCTCACAAAAAAACTTGTCAATTTTGCATATACTGCACAGGGGGTCAAAACCTTCAGACAAAAGAACTTTCCAAAAATCCTTTCAGAATAACTGCATTTCCAATCCTGACTTGCACTGAATGGGCTGACTGGATCCATGTTCACTTAATCCTCATATGGTGCACTATCCTTTGAGAAATCACTTTCTGGAAGCTCAGAATTTTCCAAGCCATCAATTTTTGGTTTCTTTGTGCCCAGGCGTTCAGTTCTAAGCTTATCCCTTTCTTGTAACATTTTACTATAAGCTGCAAGGAGTAACCAGGCTGCACTTTCTACCTTTACCTTGGAAACTCACTCAGCTAAAAATCTAACCTGGTCAATTTAAAATTCTGCCTTCCATCTGACTTCAGAACTCAAATTTACCAAGTTCTTTTCAACTTGAAAACAAGGATCACCTTTCTTCCACTTTGCAATGACACAGTCATTTCTGTCTAAAGTCTCATTTGAAGTTTTGTTAGCATCCATATTTCTACAACTAGTTTCTTCAAAGCAATCTAGGCCTTTTCTAGTAAGCACCTCACAATTCTTCCAGCCTCTACCCATTAATGAATTCCAAAATCATTTCCACAATTTTGGTATTTGCAATAGCAGCACCCCACTATTCTGATACCAACATCCATTTTAATTTCCTCGGATGCTTAAATCAGACACCATGAAATGTGTTGGCTTTAAACAATGGGAAATTATTAGCTTATAGTTTGAGGCCATGAAAATGTCCAAGTCAAGGCATAGTAAAGGTGATGCTTTCTTCCCGAAGACTGGCTGTCAGCCATCCTAGGCTCCTCTGCCAAGGATTCTGGAATAAAAGGAAACACTACTTAAATGTATTACTAAATAAGCATCTCTTAAAAGAATTAAAATATTTGAAGCATCTCAGTATCATTTTTAAGGCTATTAAGTGTTTCTAATTGTGAGAATAAAGTTTCAACTAAAGTGGAAAAGAAAGAAATGGATATTAAGAGCAAGGATGAACTCACTTATGTCTAAAAATATCTGGCCAATAATTCATTCACTATAAAAGACAAAATTATTTGCCAGGTTATTGTTGTGAGTATATGATTATTATAGCTTTAACACAACATGGACCCTAAAAATTGTATAAATTCAAGAATTGATTCTGACTGTATACAAGACTACAGACCCAGAGCATAAAATAATAAGAATGAATAGTTTATCTAGAAAATATTTTCAATGAATATTAGTCATGGAATAATTAATAGTTACTAGCAATTGTTAGCATTTATATGCAGCTTTGTATTGCTGTACATTATATAACTGTATTACATATATTAAGTCATTTATCCTCATAACAACCCTAAGAGGTGGTTCTATTATTACCTATAATCACAGCTGAGGAAACAGAGGTACATAAACTCTAAGGATTGTGCAGAACTCTACCTAGCTCTGAAAATTGATACCATGATTCAAAGCTAAATGACCTATAGAGTCATTCCTTTAAGCATGTTAGTACATAGAATGAAAGAATGGACTGATCTTTTTACTTTGTTACTTGCAGGGCTTCCAAAAATGCCATATGAAGAAGCAAAGGTTTATATATGACCAATGGTAGTAACAAGAGAGAAAAAGGAAGGTTTGTAAAAAAAAACACTGGAATTTTCATATCCACTGGATTTGAGAACTCATTCAATACAATGATACCTGTAGAATTTGAAGATTTTTTCTTGAATGAACGTGATGGTTAAGTTCATGGGTCAACTGGGCCAGGTTATGGTGTCTAGTTTTTTTGCCAAGCAAACACTAGTTTGATTGTTACTGTGAGGATATTTCACTGATTTAAATCATCAGTAAATTGATTTCACCTAATGCTGATTACATCTACAATCAAATATGAAGTTAGCCTTCAACACTGAGAAATGTCTTATCTAATTAGTTGAAGGCTTTAACATGAGAAGTCATGCATTTAGTAGTAGAAGGGAGAATTTCCATCTCTACTCCAGCCAGCCAACTTCTGCTGGGAAATTCACTGATAACCTTCATTGGAGTTCTCAGCTTGAAGCCTGCCCTATTGGATTTAGATTTGTCCATCCACACAGTCCTGAGTCAATTCCTATGAAAATCTCATAACACTTATAAGATAGATAGATAGGTTGACTTCTGGTCAGTTTCTTTTTCCCTTGAGTACACTGACTCATGTCAATTTTAGTACTGTGAGTAGTTCTTGTGAAACAGAATCTTAGGATAATATTTTTAACATTGTTCTGGGATTTGGAAATTGGTTCTCTATCTTGATTAGATTCAAAGGTAAAAATGATTCTTTTCCCAACAATCAACATGGAACTGATAGTCCATGGCATGGATTGGCAATAGAGATATGTAAAATATCATCATTGGATAAGGCTATTCAAATGTATATGAGGGAGGGCTATGGATGAGAACGTTTTTAACATCTCAACATACTGTTGTGGATTTAAAAAGTATAATGATATGTCTGGTTGTTACTAAATACTCTGGATACAGTTCTAAAAGAAATAAATGAGCTTAAAGTTTCAAATTTTCAACTTAAGTGCTGGATGAGGGACATGAAAATTTCTATGTGTACCTTGAAAGAAAACTTACTTTGTGTATGTAGTCACAGACTTGCAATTTCTGAAGACCAGACCCAGAGTCTTATTGTACAAGTGGATGAATTACAATGTAAAGTGAATTCCCAACCTTGCAATGCATATGCTGTAAAGTTAGGGCATTCATTGGAAATGAATAAGATACTGAAAATTGGAATGGGAACATTTGTGTTGATATTAATAAAGATGGGGGCATTAAAAGCCTAGATTATGTTGAGTCCTTGCCAGATAAAACTGTAATGATCTTTCCTAAGGAATCAGCCACCCAATCTCAATCTTTCCTGATAAATCTGTGCCTGTTAAACCTAAAAACACCTCCCCTAAGGAAAAATCTCTCACACCTGTCTGAAGAGATTAATCCTGTCTCAACAGACGAAAGTACAATGGAATGCTTTGAGTTAGTTAGCTTGCAAGATACTTCTAATACTTCTTATGACCCAACTTCACTACCCTTGTTTTCTTCATGACCTATAACTAGACTTAAATTCCCCAAACCTGAAAATGTGAAACATAAGGTATGACCCATGAGGAGATGGGCTTCATTTCAAAAGAATTGAATGATTGCCCAATTTACATAGACAGAAATCAGGGAAATATGTGTGGGAGGAGATATTAAGAGTGAGTGAAAATGGTGGAAGGAACACAAAGTTGGATCAGGTTGAATTTATTGATATGGGCCCACTAAGCAGAAATTCTGTGTTAAAATTGAACCTCAAGGAGTTAGAACGGACATTAACTGTTTGTTCTGGTGGTTGACTGAATCATGGACCTAGTAAATCAAAAGGACCTAGTAAATCAAAAGGCAGCTTACAATGCCTGAGGTCAAAATGCAGAACTTCCCTGATATAATGTCAATAAAGAGATCAAAAGACAGAGAAATTGGGATGTCAGAGTGGATTTATGATATAAAATCTGATCACCTACCCCACGAATATCCAGAGGACACAACATTTACCAGGACTTTTTGGATTAATTTTATAAGACTAACCATGTCATCCTTGATGGGCTTTGTGGGTGCTCTTCTCTGAAGGTCATGTATTACTGGAATTACTGTCACTAAAATTGTATGCTAAATCATTATGTGGATGATCAGATACCACGTTGACAGAAGACAAATGGAAACACTTAATTGACAATGACAAGGTGGATGTTGCTACCATAATGGACAGAAGACTTAAAGCCGTAATCAAAGTAGTCTGATTCACAGAGATCTTTGGCATTACCTAGTAGGTCTGGAGTATATAGTAGTAAAATAGATGGGCAGTCTACTAAATTCTTGATTGGTATAAGAAGAAGAGCTCTGGGTCAAGAGAACAAAAGTCTAACTAGAATTATAAAAACAAATATTCATGGACCTTTTATCAATTCCCAGACACAGTTTCCCTTCAATGAAGGGAAGGCCAGTTCCCTTTGTGAAATGACCTTCCTATATATCCTAAAATTTATGCAGTTAACCTTCCTCCCAACCTTCCCCAAAAAGCTATGGCCTTTTACCAGGATAGCAGTGCACTGGAGAAAAAGAAATGATCAGATATTTGGGGGATTATTAGACACTAGCTTAGAAGTGATATTAAATCCAGGAGACCAAAAACATCACTGAGATCCACAAATCAGAGTAAATGCTTATGGAGATCAGGTGATCAATGAAGTTTTACCTCTGATACTTCTTCCAGTGTTTCCCTGGACCCATTCTGTGGTTATTTCCCCAGTTCTATAATGCACAATTGGAATCAACATATCCAGCAACTGGTAGAATCTCCACATTGATTTCCTGATATGTGGAGTAAGGGCTAATATGGTAGGAAAGGCCAAGAGGAACCCAATAGAACTGTCTTTACCTAGCAAAATAGTAAATCAAAAGCAATACCTCATTCCTGGAGGGGTTGCAGAGATTAGTGCCACAATCAAGGACTTGACAGTTGCAGGGGTGATGATTCCCACCACATTCCCATTCAATTCTCCTATTTGACCTATGGAAAAAAAAACACAAAAGGATCATTGAGAATGATAGTGGATTAACATAAACTTAACCAGGTTTGACTTTGATTGCAGCTGCTGTTCCAAAGATGATATCATTGCTTGAAGAAATCAATACATCATGTGGTTTACTTGGTACAAAGCTATTGATGTGGCACATACATTTTTCTAATTTTTTTTTAGATAAAGGCCACCAGAAAGAGTTT
This sequence comes from Cabassous unicinctus, assembly GCA_029593785.1. Taxonomy (NCBI): domain Eukaryota; kingdom Metazoa; phylum Chordata; class Mammalia; order Cingulata; family Chlamyphoridae; genus Cabassous; species Cabassous unicinctus. Next base: position 6,804 of record JAQZBX010043687.1, on the reverse strand, counting down.
GCAGTCAGCTATCAAAGCAAGAATTATATCTTCATTGTCCTACTTCTGGCATATATCAACTTTCCAGAAGTTTCTCATGACCTAGTCCTCAGGGACCTAGATCAGCTCTCCCAAACACAAGATATCACATTGGTCATTAGATTGATGATATCATGTTGACTGTACCTAGTGAGAAAGAAATAGGAACTATTCTAGAATTATTGGCAAGGCATTTATGTTTTGGATCATGGGAAATAAATTCAACAAAATTCAAGGTCCTTCCAGTTCAGTGAAATTTCTAGATGTCCAGTGATGTGGGGCATGTTGAGATATCTCTTCTAAGGTGAAGAATAAGCTATTACATCTACCCCCTCCTAAAACTTAAAAAGAAACACAATACCTAGATGGCCTCTTCAGATTTAGGAGACAACGTAGTCCTCATTTGGGTGTGCCTCTCCTGTCATCCACTGAGTGACCTGAAAAGCTGCTAGTTTTGAAGAAGGACTGGAACAATTGGAGACTCTCCAACAGGTCCAGGATGCTGTGCAGTCTGCTCTGCCAATTGTACCATATGATTCAGCAGATCCAACATTGCTAGAAGTATCAGTTACAAATAGACGTGTTTTCTTGAACATTTTGCAATCCCTTATAGGACTGTCACAGTGCAGACCTTTAGTGTTGTGGAGCAAATCCATGTAATCCTATGTAGAGAACTACTCTCCTTTTGAGAACAAATTTAGCCTGCTACTGGGTCTTAGTAAGGACAGAGTACTTATATATAGGCAACCAATTTTTCATGAGCCCTGAGTTGCCCATTATGAACGGGGTTTAGTCTAACACAAGTCTTAAATTGGGAGTGCACAGCAACACTCAATCATAAAATTGAAGTGGTATTTCAAGATAAGATTATAGCAGACCCTGAAGGCACAAGTAAGTTATATTGGGAAGTGGCCCAGATGCCCATGGCCTCCACTCCTGCCACATTATCTTCTTTTAAACTCATAACTTTGACCTCTTGGAGAGTTCCTTATGATCAGTTGACTAAGAAAAAATTCAGTCCTGGTATACAAATAGTTCTGCATTATATACAGGTAACACCACGGAGTGGAAAGATGCAGCATTAAAGCCCCTTTCTTGAACATTTCAGAAGGACAATAGTTGAAGGGAAATCATCCCGATGGGCAGAACTTTAAACAGATGCTTGTCCATTTAGCCTGGAAGAAGTAATGGATGGAGGTTGTTTATTATGCTGATTTATGATCTGCTGTCAATGGTTTGGCTGGATGGCTAGAGACTGGGAAGGAAAATGTTTACTTAAATAGTGACAAAGAGATCTGTGGAGAGAAGTATGTGGATAGATTTTTCTGAGTGTGCAATGAACATGGGAATATTTGTCTCTTGTGAATGCTCACCAAATGGTAATTCAGCAGAGGAAGATTTTAATAATCAAGTGAATAAGATTAACCATTCTGTGGATACCCATCAGCCTCTTTCCTCAGCCACTCCTGTCATTGGCCAGTGAGCTCATGATCAAAGTGGTCATGGTGGTAGTGAAAGAGATGATGCTTGGTTACAGCAGAATGTACTTCAATTCGTCAAAGCAGACCTGGATATAGCTACTGATGACAATCCAATCTGCCAGAAGTAGAGAATTAGTCCCCAATTTGACAGCAATCCCCAAAGTAATCAGCCTGCTAACTAATGGAAAGTTGATTACATGGCCAACATCCTTCATAGAAAGGGCAATATTTTGTTCTAATTGAAAGAGATTCCAAGTATGGGTTGACCTTCTCTGCATGAAATGTTTCTGAAAATAATTACCATCTGTGGACTGACAGGATGTCAAATCCACTGTCATGGTATTCAACACAGCAGTGCTTCTGGACAATGTACCTACTTCATGGCAAATGAAGTATGGGAATGGGCTTATGGAGTTAAATGTCTTACCATGTTCACTATCATCTTGAAGTAGCTGATATAAAAGTGGAATGACTTTGAAGACTTAATTAGAGCACCAACAGGTTTTCTTGCTGGGCTATGGCAATGTTCTCCAGGAAACTTATATTCTATAAATCAGTGTCTAGTCTATGGTGCTGTTTCTTCCATAACCAGGATTTATGGATCCAGGGATCAAGTGGTGGAAATAGGAGAGGCACCTCTCACTATTATCCCTAGTGATCCAGTAGAAAAATGTTTGCTTCTTGTCCCTCAGCCTTAAGCTCTGTAGTCTACAGGTCTTAGTTTCAAAAAGAGGACTGCATACACCAGGAGACACAACAAAGATTCCACTGAACTTGAAGTTAAGGCTACTACCCAGTCATTTTGGGTTCCTCATGCCTCTGAATCAACAGGCAAAGAAGGGAATTAGTGTCACTGAAGTGATTTCCTGACTATCAAGGGGAAATAGGGCAGCTACTACAGACGATAAGTAAAAAGGAGCTTGCCTGGAATACAGGAGACCACCTAGGGCATCTCTTAGTACTGCCATAACCTGTGATGAAATTCAAAAGATAATTGTAACAACCCAAACCAGACAAGGTAACTAATGGCACAGATACTTCAGGAATAAAGGTTTGGGTCACCCTTCTGGGCAAAGAACCATGTCCAGCTGATATGCTTGGTGAAGGGAAAGAGAATATGGAATGGGTAGGGGATAATGGTAGTTATAAATATAAGCTCTGACCATATGACAATTTACAGAAATAAGGATCCTAATGGTTATGAATATTTCTTTTTTTGTGATAAGCATGTTTGTAATTATATGTAAATCAAATATCATTATTTTATTCCCTATTTTACCCCTTTGTCATAGGACATAAGTTGTATTAAGTTCATGCCACAATATTTATATTATAGGATATTAAGTTTAATAGTGTATATTACCCTAGCATTTGCACACTCTTCTGGAAAGTTTGTTTGTTTCTAGTTTTACACAGGACAGGTGACTATTGTTAGGCAAAAATATAACTGTCCTTATTTTTACTAAGAGATTAAGTATGGTTTAAGGAGACATGTATGGGTACCAATTGATATGGATGGACCATGATGGTTAAATTCATGTGTCAACTTGGCCAGCTTATGGTATCCAGATTTTTTCAATAAGATTGATATTATGAGAAAATTTCATGGATTTAAATAATCAGGAAGTTGATTGGATATTTGGCTAATTTTATCCACAACAAAATTGTAGATTATCTTCAACAATGAAAGAAGTCTCATCCAATTATTTGAAAGCCTTAAAATGAGAGGTGATGATTTCAGTAGGCAGAAAGGAGAATTTCCATCTCTAATTCAGCAGGCCACCTTCTCCCGGGGAATTCATCAAAAATCTTCATTGGTGTTCCCACTTTGATTCTGGCTTTGATATTTGGACTTGAGAACCCCCATAGTCATGTCATCCAATTCCTATAACAATTAAAAAATATTTACATATATACAAATATATAAGTATAAATTATATATATTGTTAGTTCTGTTTCCCTAGAGCACCCTATTACACTGATCAAGAAGTCAAAGGCAATAAGGGAAAGATAAGTATAATTACTAGCAATAGAAGGAAAGGGTTAGGATAGAAGAGAAGAGAAGAAGAAGAAAAAAGAACACAACAACGATAACAGAGGAAGAGGAGTAAGACAGAGGAGGAGGAAGGGGGGAGTAAAAGTGGAAGAGAGAGAAGAAGAGGGAGAAAAGAAGGAAAAGAAAGAGGAGGAAGAGGAGGATGAGCAACAGGGAGAGGAGGAGGAGGAAGAGGTGTTAAAAAGAGAGAAGACTTTATAAGAAAATTAATTAGTTCAATTATACCTACAATGATTCTGAAGTTTAATTACATTTTCAAGGTGCAGAACCAGGAAGTCAGATAAATATTATATTGGCAAGTGGGGAATTATCCAGAAAGAAGATATTTGATGCATAACAATGGCTAAGATATTAAAGGATATAGAGAACTTCCACTAGTACTTAGAATGTAGAAATCTGCAAAGAATATTACTCCAACCATAATAGTTTTAAAAAGCCAAATTATCTACAAAATCAAATTTTCCATGAGACCATGAGAAAGATGTGATTGGAAACATCCAATAAACCAGAATACCAAGGAAAAACAGGTCATTCAAAAAGGTGTTGGGACAAATGTACTGTTTCACCTTGGCAGAGGGTGGGAGAAGATGTGAACACTGTACCAGCACATAGGAAGAATACAGATAAATTATAACAGATTGCTAAAGCCAAATGTGGCCTACACTGTCAGTTGTGAAGCCCTAATATCAAAGGATTTGAATACTTTTTTAATATATTCCCTGCTGTTTTTTTCTAAGTGCTCATGAAAAAGACAATGGACAAGTTGGAAAATTTTCAGTCAATTTCACTGTGCAACCTACAAAAAACAAAATATCTTCCTCTTCCTCTATTACTAAATGAAGAACTGCTATTACTTTACAAACTATAGCTTTATTCTTACATTAGTTTTCCCTAACAACAGATAAAAGTTATTGAGATACCAAATTATAGAATTGTCCATGCATTATGAAAGCATCCAATCAAATAGCAAAACTTCATGTCCTTATACCTTTTCCCAAGTTACTCAAAGACTAAATCATATAACCCTAAAGCCCAGTTTCTTTCTAAAACCAACTTATATAGAAAGCACATAATTCCACATTGCATGTTTACTTCTTCTCTGCAATGAGAAAGAAACCAAACTGTTCAATGACATGTTTTCCTAGTGGTCTTTGGCTGAAAAACATTGACTATTTCTAAACTAAAAGATAGAGTGGAGAAGACATAAACTTTTATGAATACATCAGACATTTCATCATAAAGATGGACTCTATCAGAGTCCAAAGAAATGCTAGAAATAAAACTTTTAAAAAGCACAAACACATAATATAAGAAACAAAGAATTCCATCAACAGGATTATCAGTACTCAATACAGTTGACAAAAGATTTAATGACCTTGAAGATAAGCCAATAGCAATGAACCAAACAGAAAAGATGTAAAAAAAAAAAAAAAAAAAAAAAAAAGGGTGGGGAATAATATGCAAGTGCTATGGGACTATATCAAGCATTTGCCATAGATATAGTTACAGAACTAAAATAAGTATAGAAGTTAGGATTCCCAGGGAAGATGACAGAGTAGGGCTCATCAGGAATCAGTCCTTCAACCAATGCAAGCAGTAAACAGGAAAGACCTGCTTGAAACTACTGTTTTGAAACTCCAGAGGTGAGAAGAACACTGTGCACCATCCAGGGAAGAGCTGGATGAAGAGGCTGATAAACTATGGTTAAAGACAGTAAATTGTTCCTGCTGCACAGTGGCTACTGGAGCCCATCCCTCATCTTACAGCAGGCCCCCTTGGAGTCCAGGCTCTGGTTAACTCTCTGGTGAAAGAAAAAGATATAAAAACTCTCAAAGGGTGGGCATGATTGATCACTGATAATGTCTTTTGATTAGCAAATTAGGATCACTGGGGAACCAACTTTGAGGGCAGCTATTATTTAAAAAAAGAAACAGCAGAGGCAGTGGCAGCCATTGTTTTATCCCAGCCCTGGACAGAGGAAGTAACAATCATTGTTTCAACACTTCCTAGACAGGATTGGAGGTGGTTGAGATTTAAAGATGTAGTTCTTCCTCAAGGTTATCGGGGACAGTTTGATGAAGGATTGCATTTCCTGGGTAGGCCAAGAAAGCTCAGTTTTAGGAAGCTATTGGAACAGTTTTGGTGCTGTTCTTGATCCCCTTCCCAGAGAACTTTGGAGACAGTCTACACCCCTTTTGTGGTTCCTGGCTCAGTTTTGGTTAGGAAATCTGACATAAGAAGGTCTCTCCAGGGTGACTCTTGTCCCAGAGTTTTTAACCCAGGCAAGAGCAACTTGAGACAAAGAGAGTAATGTAAAAAGCTAAAGAGGGAGACAGTCCTGGAAAAAGGCCTGCCAGCTTCAAATACCCAGGAGAAGGAGATCTGTCTCCTGAGTAACAGAGGGAACAACCAAACTCCTCTAAATGGGGAAACACCAAAACAAATAAAAAGCAAATGCTCAAGACAAGACAGAGGTCCAGAAAGACAGGAGAGATCCTGCAACTACATTTCCCTTGGACAGTCTTATCAGATAGGAGGGCTGAAGCTCAAGTACATCTCTGTTTCATGTCCAGCTGGTTGCAAAACCATAAAACAGACAACCAAGGAATAAATCCAAGAGGTAACATTTTAAAATATTAAAATGCACAGTGTGTAAAAAATAGTACAAAGCATACAAAGAAATAATAACTCATCCAAAGAAAGAGGATGAAAATACAGAAAATACCAATAAAGAAAATGAGAATGTGGACATACTGAACAAAACCTTTAAAGAAATTATCTTAAAAATGCTGTATAAGATGGAGGAAAGTCCAAAGGGAAAACTAAAAGATATCAGGAAAACAATGAGTGAATAATATTAGAGTCTAAATAAAGTGATAAAATTTTAATAAAGGAAACAAACAGAATGACTAGAGTTGATGACCACAATAATTGAAATGAAAAATGACCAGAAGTAGTTCAAGAGCAGATTGGATCTAGCAGAAGAAAGAATCAGTGAACTTAAAGACAAGACACTTGAAAGGAGTCAGGCTGAGGACAGAAAGAAAAAAAGAATTATTAAAATGAAAATAGCCTAAGACAGCTATGAGAAACTATCAAGAGCATGAATATATGCATTATGGGAGACACAGAAGGAGAAGAAAGAAAGGGGCAATAGGAATAGTCAAAGAAATATTAGAGAGAACTTCCAAACCCTTGCAAAAAAAAAACGTGAATATGCATATCCAAGAAGATTAGGGGACACCAAAC
>JAQZBX010043686.1:7521-21689 GCA_029593785.1 Cabassous unicinctus | reverse complement strand
CGCTGCTGATTAAAAACTCACGGTTCTGGTTCTGTCGTCGCGACTTCTCTCTTTTGTCCCTCTCTCCTCTCGGTGGTATGCAGTCTTCCCCTGCTGTCCTAAACCCTAGAAGATCTATTTTGGGTCTGTTTCAGCCAGTTCTCTAGCTATTTTTCTGGAGAAGAGATTCCTGTGTGTTACTACTCAGCCATCTTCCCGGAAGTCCCCTATACTTTTTAAGTAACATTTATGTAATTGAAGAATTTAGCAGCTCAGTGACGCGAAATGGAGGTATCCATCCTTCTCATTATAAGACCTTGCCTGAAGTTATGCACGTCGTGGTGAGAATTGCAGGTGAACCAAGGGCAGCTGTGTCTCCTTACCAGCCTGTTCCCTCAGCCAGGGTGGAAGAGCAAGATGGCAGATGGCGGCGGCTTCCCGGCAGGCGCTCTCAGGACCTTTAATACAAAAGGACAGGGGACCTGCGTGGTTAAGAGCACAGCTCCCAGCCGAATGGCAGTGGGGTTCCCCGCTCCTCCACTCCCAGCTGTGTGACCCTGGATGAGTGTATAGCCTCTCTGTGCTCACTTCCCTCACCTGTGAAGTCAGGAGTTGATGTGAGCGTAAAGTGAGGCCTAGGAACAGCTTCAGCAAGTCCTCAGTAAAAGCTGGGGCGAAACCAGCAGTGCTAGTGTGTGGGCATGGCAGTGGTTGACAGGGAAGGTCTAAGGGCCTGGGCATCGCTGGGAGGAGAGCTAAGAGATAGCATAGCGAAGCCCCATGTGAGATGGGAGCAGGGGTGATATGCATATATAAGACTTCTTCTCTGAAGCTGAACAAATGTACATTAATGTTACAAGATGTTAATATCAGGCAAAAATACAACCAGAGCAAACTATGGACAGTAGTGTATAGTAATATATTAATAATCTTCCATTAAGGGTTTAAAAAAAGGAAATATACTAAGTGAAAGAAACTAGAGAAAAGGTACTACATATTGTTTGACTCCATCTATACAAAATATAAATGCAAATGAATTAGAGAGACGGAAACAGAATAGCAGCTGTGTATGGCAGGGGAAGCATAGAGAGATTGAGAGGTGATTTTTAAGGGGTCGAGCTGTTTTTGTTTGTCTGCTTTAATCATTATTATTATTATTATTGACATAATGAAAATGCTCTAATAATGATTGAAGTGATGAATGCACAACTATGTGATTATGCCATATACCATTGATTATACGCTTTGGATGGATTCTATGCTTTATTAATATGTAGCAATACAATTGGTTAGAAAAATAAAAAAACTGGGGCGAGGCTTGGCGCTCAGGAAGAGGCCAAGTCCTGCAGGGAGAGCTCGGCCGCGGGCCTGGCTTCAGGTCCCAGCTCTCCTGCTTTGGGGCTGTGTGACCCTGGGCAAGGTCTGGGGGTAACAGCTGTCGGTAGGGGTGTCTCCGTCCATTCAGACTCTCAGAATTTCCACAACACTCACTGGGTCACCAAGTCCTCGGCTACCAGGGGGCGCTGCGCAGGGGCTGCCCTCGCAGAGCATCCGGTGGCGGGAGGGCAGGCGGCCGGCAGGGCTGTGTGTAAATAGCTATGGTAATACGTGGTAGTAATTCTAACGGGGTATGATAGAAATATTTGAAGGCTGACAGATGGGGCAGGGCTGGCAGAGGCCGTGCAGCAGGAAGGGAGTGTTTGGAAAAGGAGGCTGGGGCCCTCAGGGACAGCCGTGGGGAGGGGCGATGGAGGTGGAGACCTCCCGGCCACCCAGGCCAGGGCCCTAGCGCCAGGAGAAACTGAGGCCACAGGCAGAATCTGTACTTGAATCTCAGCCACTGCCCTCCAGCACTGCCCACCCGTCCTTCCCAGATCAGAGATGAGGGTGCTGAACCCCAGACACCCGCCCCCACCGTGTGCCTGGATTTTATAGAAGGTTCCAGATGTTTAAAGGCCCAGCCTCCACCCCACCCCCTCCAGACACTTGCAGCTGAAGTTATTGGTGCTGGAGCCACATCCCCAAGGCTGCCAGGCCAGGGGGGAGGCAGGGAGGGGCGGCAGGAGGGGCTGCATGGCACCCTCCCCGCCTCCCCCACTGCCTGGGCCTCTGCCTTGGAACCTTTCCCCACTGAGCCCCCAGACCCGGGAACGGGGAGGCGCGCTGCCGGCCCAGTCGGGGTCCAGGCAGCCCCTCAGGGCCGGGCTAAGAGGTGCGCGCCCACCAGTGCCCGGCGCTGGGCTGGCACGTTGCTGTGCTGCCCAGGCCTCCCCAGAGCGGGTCACCCCCTGCCTCACCCGAGGACGCCGGAGCCCGGAACTGGTACTGGCCGTGTGAAATGTCAGTGCTGGGCCCAGCCCCCGACTGCCCATGGCGGCTTAGGCCCCCTCCCCAGCTGCTCTTTGGGACCCCTGAGACTCTATGGGGCCCAGGACCCTGGCTGAAGATGTTGGGGTGCATGCAGCATCCTGGGGTGGGCTCTGGATGGAGGTCCTGAGGCTGGGCACGCGTGCCCCTCTGCCTAGCGTGGGCCTGGGGCATGATGTCATATGTGAGCCCACTGTGGGGTGGGCGGGAGGTCTGGGTGCCTCCGCCCACAGCAGCCACTGACCATGAGGAGGCTGGAGCAAAAAGCAAACACATGCCCCAGCCCCTGGGTCCCCAGGGTCCCTGGACCCCCTCTGTGGGGCAGGGCCTGCAGGCCTCCTCAGAAGCCCAGACAGGCGGTGCTGAGCTCCACACCATGGAGGGGTCGTCCTTCCCTCCCTCAGGGCTGGAGGCCATGGAAAGGGCCAGCCTGGAATGGGGCGGGGAGCCTCCAACATCCAGGAGAACTGGCAGGGGCGGCTCAGCCACCCCAGAGGGTCCGTGCCCTGCCCCTGCCCAGGAGGCTGGCGGGTGGGGACCAGGGCCCCTTTTTATAGTAGAGACTGAAGCCTTTGGAGTCGACCAGGGCAAGTCCCAGAGCACATTTGGGCCTGGGGGGGGTGTTGGCCACCCACGCCCAAGACCCCCACCCCCCAAGTCAGCCAGGGAGCCTGGCTCCTCCTCAGAGTGCCGCAGGCCCTTCCTGGGGGGCCGCAGGCTTTCCTGATGCTTCCCACGCCCCCCACCTCCTCCTGATCCCAGAGACCATGCCTGCCAAGGGGGGGGGGACTGCACGCACGCCTGACCCCACCCCCATCCCAAAGGAGGGAAAGGTGCCTGTGGGTTCTGGGCGTGTCTTCCTGGGAAGGAGGGCCCAACCTCGGCCCTGCAGGCCCTTCAGAGCCCCAGGCCCCACCCAGCTTCCAGGCACACTTGGAGGCGCTGCTTGTGGGGTGCTCCAGCCCCCGCAGCTATGATCATCAAAGGAGATGCCTTCAGCAATGAAAAGTCTCGTCCAATCAGACGAGGGCCTCAAAAGAAGAACTGAGGTTTTCAGCAGTCAGAAAGAATTTTTGTCTCTATTCAGCCTGCCAATTGTCCCGGAGAATTCATCCTGAACCTTTATCAGAGTTCCCAACTTGCCGCCTGCCCTACGGAATTTGGATTTGCCTGTTCCAGTGGTTGTGTGGGCCAGTTTCTATGATAAATTTCCTAGAATTTACATTATATACAAATACATGTAAATATATATATTACCAGTTCTGCTTCTCTGGAGAATCCTGTTGAAGACAGATTTGGTACCGAGTATGGTTCTTTTTTTTTTTTAACAGTTTTTTCTCTTAAGATTTATTTTATTTATTTATTTCTACATACACACACCCATTGTTTGCATTCCCTGTCTGTTCTCTGTTGGTTTGTGTGCTTGTCTTCTTTTTAGGAGGCACCGGCACTGAACCCAGGACTTCCCATGTGGTAAGTGGGCGCCCAGTTGCTTGAGCCACCTCTGCTCCCTGCTTGTTGTTGTGTCACTCATTGTGTTTCCTCATTGTGTCTCTTCCTTGCGTCATCTCGCCGTGCCAGCACATCACGTCAGCTTGCTGTCTTGCTCATCTTCTTTAGGAGGCACCGAACCTGGGACCTCCCAACTGCTTGAGCCACATCTGCTTCCCTGAGTATGGTTCTTGAGAAACAGAATATTACGGATGAGATTTCTGAGTTGCTTCCCGGGTTTTGGGAATTGGTTCTCTTTTTTTTAAAGATTTATTTATTTATTTATTTATTTATTTATCCCCCACTTGCTGCTTGTGTTTGCTGTGTCCATTTGTCGTGTGTCTTCTCTGTGTCTGCTTATCTCCCTGTTGCCGTGAGGTCTTGCTGCATCAGCCCATAATGGTGCGGGCCGGCCTGCCCTCACAAGGAGGCCCCGGGAAGCAAACCCGGGGCCTCCCATATGGTAAACGGGAGCTCTGGGAATTGGTTCTCTAATCTGTTTAGATTCAAAGGCACTAATGAGTCTATTTCCAATGATAGTCCATGGAGTGAGTTGGCAATAGAGATATGCAAAATATCACCATTGGATACTAGTGCACAAATGTTTACATGAGGCAAGGCTCTGGGTGTCAGTGTATTTCATACACTAACAGAGTTTTGTGGAGTGAAAAAGTATGATGAGCCCTTTCCTCCGCTGCCACTAAGGTGATTGGTTCTTCTGAGGAAGCGAAGGTCATGTTGGGGTGAGGCCCTTGGGCGGCTAGCACCACACCCAGCACCCGCCGCACCGCGGCCTCTGAGCTTGCCTGCTTCTACTTGGCGCTTGTACTCCACGACCCTGAAGTCAGCGTCAGGGAGGATGAGATCAACGGCCTCGTTAAAGCAGCTGGTGTAACGTGGACCCTCTCAGGCCCTGGGCGCCTCAGCTGCCATGCAGGGGTGGGAGGTCCTGCCCACCCCCACCCCACCTCTGCCCCAGCTGAGAAGGAAGTGGAGGCAAAGAAAGAAGAATCTGAGGAATCGGATGATGACATGGGCTTTGGTCTTTTTGACTAGACCCCTCTTTTGTAAAATTTAAGCTGAATTCTTAAATAATTTTTTTTTTTTTAAATTTTAAAAAAAGTATAATGATGTTGGCTGGTTGTTCCTAAATACCCTGGTTACAGTTGTAAAAGAAAGGAATGATCTCTAAGCTTCCAATTCCCAGCTCAGGTGGGATTTTGTGTGTGCTCTGAAATAAGCTAATTTCTTATAGTCACAGACTTGAGCTTCCTAAGAACCAGACCCTGAGTCTCATTGTGCTAGTGGCTGATTTACAACATAAATTGAATTCCCATCCTTTCAGGGTGTCTGCTGTTAAAGTGAGGGCTTTGGTGGGGAAAGAATGGGATCCTGAAAATGGGAATGAGAACATATGGGCTGAAGAAGATGTGCCAGACAAACCTGTAAAGTGCTGCCCTGAGGACCCAGCCAGCCTCCACCTGAAGAGATTAACCCCCGGCAATAACTGTCTCCCCTGAGAAAACAGCCCTCACACCTCCTTCTGAAGAGATTAACCCTGTTCACCAGATGAAACTGCAATGGGATGCCCTGAGGCGGCTGACTTGCCTGGCACTGCTAATTCCTCTCGCGGCCCACCCCCACCAGCCCTCTTCCCTTCCTGACCTATCACTCCATTAAAGTCCCAACAGGCCCCCAAAGATGAGAAACAAACTGTGGCACATCAAGAGGTGCACTGCATTCCAAAAGAACTGCATGGTTTTTCCAATTTATATAGACAGAAACCAGGGCAATCTGAGTGGGAATGGATATTAAGGATGTGGGATAATAGTGGGAGGAACCTAAAGTTGGATCAGGCTGAATTTATTGATATGGGCCCTCTAAGCAGAGATTCTGGCTTCATGGCTGTAGCTCCAGAGGTTTGTTGGGGTGGTTGGCTGAAACAGAGACCAAAAGGTGGCCTAGGTTGCCTGAGGTCGAGATGCCAGAACTGTCCTGGTATAATGTAGATGAGGGGATCCAAAGGCTTAGAGAGACTGGAATGTTAGAGTGGAGCTGGAATAAATTGTAAGAGCAGCTCCACCTTCCCTGAAGAGCTCTGTGGTCTTTCTTCTCTGTAGGACAGATACTACTGTGGGAGCTGCTGTCTCTGAACTGGGATCCTTAAACACTGGGGGTGTTCGGATCCTGGGTTGGCGGAAGCCAGGTGGCAGCACTTAGCTGCCAACTAAAAGGGGTGTGTGGCTACCACAACGCAACACACATTCAAAGCAGTAATCAAAAGAGTCTGAGTCTAGTAGATCATGGGGAACCTAGAAGTAAAATAAATGGGCAATCTACCAAATTCTTACATGTTCTGTATAAGCAGAAGAGTTCCAGGTCAAGTGAACAAAAGTCTAACGTGAATTACAGAAAGAGTCACGAAATTAATTGAAAAGAAAACAGAGTCACAGCCCCTTAATCAATTCCCAGACTTGAGACAGTTTGTAGACCGAGGGCCCCCTGAATGAGGGGAAGGCCAAGTCCCCTTGGGGCCAAACATTTATACTGTTAATTTTCCTCCAAGCCTCCCCCAAAGGCTCCAATGGCCTTTTGCCAGGGTGACTGTGCATTGATGAAAAGGAAATGATGAGACATTTCAGGGATTATTAGACACTGGCTCGGGACTGACATTAATTCCAGGAGACCCAAAACATCACTATGGTCCACCATTCAGAGTGGGGGCTTATAGAGGTCAGGTGATTGATGGAGTTGTAGCTCAGGTCCATCTCATAGTCGAATGGATCCCTGGACCCATTCTGTGGTTATATTCTCAGTTCCAGAATGTGTAATTGGAATAGACATACTCAGCAACTGGCAGAATCCCTACACTGGTTCCCTGACTTGTGGAGTGAGAGCTATTATGGTAGAAAAGGCTAAGTGGAGGCCCCTACATAGCAAAATAGTAAATCAAAAGCAGTACCTGATTCCTGGAGGGATTGCAGAAATCAGCGTTACCATCAAGGATCTGAAGGATGCAGGGGTGGCGATTCCCACCACATCCCCATTCAACTCTCCTATTTGGCCTGTGCAGAAAACAGATGGATCCTGGAGAATGACAGTAGATTATCGTAAATTTAACCAGGTGGTGACTCCGCAGCTGCTGTCCCAGATGTGGGATCATTACTTGAGCAAATCAACACTTCCCCTGGTACCTGGTATGCAGCTGTTGATCTGGCAAATGTTGTTTTCTTGATATCTGTTAGTAAGGACCACCAGAAGCAGTTTGCTTTCAGCTGGCAAGGCCAGCAATACACCTTCACTGTCCTGCCTCAGGGGTATATCAGCTCTCCAGCTCTAAGTCATAATATTGTTCGCAGGGACCTTGATCTTCTCTCCCTCCCACAAGGCATCACACTGGTCCATTATACTGATGATACGATGTTGAGTGGACCTAGTGAGCAAGAAGTATCAATAACTCTAGATGTATTGGTGAGACATTTGAATGCCAGAGGGTGGGAGATTAAGACAACAAAATTTCAGGTTCCTTCCACCTCGGTGAAATTCCGAGGTGTCCAATAGTGTGAGGCATGTTGAGATATCCCTTCAAAGGTAAAGGACCAGCTGTTGCACCTGGCCCCTCCTACAACCAAAAAGAGGCACAACACCTAGTTGACGTCTTTGGATTTTGGAGGCAACCTATTCCTCATTTGGGTGTGCCACTCCGGCCCATTTACTAAGTTACCAGAAAAGCTGCTGGTTTTGATTGGGGACCGGAACAAGAGGAGGCCCTGCGACAGGTCCAGGCTGCTGTGCAAGCTGCACTACCACTTGGGCCATATGATCCAGCAGATCCAATGGTGCTGGAAGTTTCAGTGGCAGATAGAGATGCTGTCTGGAGCTTTTGGTGGGCCCCTATAGGGGAATCACAACGCAGACTCTTAGGATTCTGGAGCAAAGCCCTTTCATCCTCTGCAGATAACTACTCTCCTTTTGAGAAACAGCTTTTAGTCTGCTCCTGGGCCTTAGTAGAGATCAAAAGCTTAACCATAGGCCACCTAGTTACCATTAGACCTGAGTTGCCTATCATGAACTGGGTGTTGTGTGACCCACCAAGCCATAAATTTGGGAATGCACAGCAGCACTCCATCATCAAATGGAAGTGGTATATATAAGATGGGGCTTGAGCAGGTTCTGAAGGCACAAAGTTACACGATGAAGGGGCCCAAATGCCCACGGCCCCCTCCTGCCATGTTACCTTCTATTTCTCAGCCCACAGCTCTGACCTCTTGGGGAGTTCCCAACAATCAGTTGACTGAGGAAAACTCAGGCCTGGTTTACAGATGGTTCTGCACTATATACAGGTACCACCCAAAAGTGGACAGCTGCAGCACTACAACCCATTTCTGGGATGTCCCTGAAGGACACTGGTGAAGGGAAGTCCTCCCAGTGGGCAGAACTTCAAGCAGTGCACCTAGTTGTTCATTTTTCTTGGAAGGAGAAATGGCCAGAGGGGCATTTGTACACTGATTCATGGGCTGTCGCCAATGATTTGGCTGGAAGGTCAGAGACTTGGAAGGAACATGATTTGAAAATTGGAGACAAAGAGGTCTGGGGAAGAAGTATGTGGATAGACCTTTCTGAATGGGCAAAAAACATGAAGATATTTATGTCCCACATAAATGACTTCAGCAGACAAAGATTTTAGTAATCAAGTGGATAAGATGACCCGCTCTGTGGCTAATGCTCAGCCTCTTTCTCCAGCCACTCCTGTCATTGCTAAATGGACTCATGAACAACGTGGCCATGGTGATAGAGATGGAGGTTATGCATGGGCTCAGCAACATGGACTTCCTCTCCCCAAGGCCGACTCGGCTACAGCCACTGTGGAGCGCCCAATCCTCCAGAGACCCACACTCAATCCCTGATTTGGCACCATTCCCCAAGGTGACCAGCCTGCTAGCTGGTGGCACGTGTATTATATATTTATTTATTTATTATAGTTTCTTTTGGCACGTGTATTATATTGAACCATTTACATAATGGAAGGGGAAGAATTTTGTTCTTACTGGAATAGACACAGATTTGCCTTCCCTGCATGCAAGGCTTCTGCCAAAACTACCATCCATGGACTTATAGAATATCCTATCCACCATCATGGCATTCCACACAGCCTTGCTTCTGGTCAGGGAACCCACTTCACAGAAAATGAAGTGTGGGAATGGGCACATGCTCCTGGAATTCACTGGTCTTAACATGTTTCCCATCATCCTGAAACAGCTGGATTGATAGAATGGTGGAATGGCATTTTGAAGTCTCAATTATGTTGCCAACTGGGTGGCAACACCTTTCAGGGCTGGGGCAGTGTTCTCCAGGAGGACGTTATGCTCTAAATCAGCGTCCACTCTATGGTGCTGTTTCTTCCATAGCCAGATGGGGCAGTTTGGTATTGTTTATGAATTCCAAAAATAGATATTGGATTGTGTTTGTAAACTGGTCTGTTCTTCTGGGCATATTAGATTGTATTAGATTCAGAGGCTTCACTTTTACTTTATTAAATCATGATTAGGGATTTTATTTGACCATGTCATTAGGGTGTGTTTTATCCCTTGGTGGGGATAAAACAGACTCCCATACGGAAGTAAACACACAGAGAAGAAGAACATAGAGGAAGAGAGACAGCTCATTAGACACGGCAGAGGCCGCAGGAAGAGAGATGAGCCTGATAGTCTACAGCTGACGTTGTGAAGAGACCAGAGCAGCTGAGCCCAGGAAGAAATGAGCGCCAGGGAGAGAGATGAGCCTTATACCAGCCTACAGCTGAGATCAGGAGAAGCTGGGACCACGGAGCCTTAAGAGGGAGAAGGAAGGCTGAACCCTTGCAGACATTGGCAGCCATCTTGCTCCAACATGTGGAAAGAGACTTTGGTGAAAAGTAACTTACACTTTATGGCCTGGTAACTAAGCTTCTACTCCAAATAAACACCTTTTATAAAAGCCAACAGATTTCTGGTATTTTGCATCAGCACCCCTTTGGCTGACTATAATATACAAGGATTCACAGCTCCAGGAATCAAGGGGTGGAAATGGGAGTGGCACCACTCACTTATCCCTAGTGATCCACTAGGAAAATTTTTTCTTCCTGTACCTGCAGCCTTAAGCTCTGCTGGTCTACAGGTCTCAGTTTCAAAAGGAGGAGTGCTGCCACCAGGGAAGACAACGATGATTCCATTGAACTGGAAGTTAAGACTGCCATCTGGCCACTTTGGGCCACTCATGCCTATGAATCAAAGCAAAAAAGGAGATTACTCTACTGGCTGGGGTGATTGATCCTGACTATCAAGGGGCAATAGGACTCTGCCTACACAATGGAGGTAAAGAAGTGTTTGCCTGGAATACAGGAGATCCCCCAGGGCCTCTTTTAGTATAACCATAGCCTGTGATTAAATTCAATGGAAAACTGCAACACCCCAATCCAGGGAGGACTATTTAATGGCCAAGAACCTTCAGGAATGAAGACGAGGGTCATTCTTCCAGGCAAAGAACCACAACTACCTGAGATGCTTGCAGACGACAAAGAGAATATGGAATGGGTAGTGGAAGAAGGTAATATTAAATGAGAGCTATGACCATGTCACCAGTTACAAAAATGAGGACTGTAATGGTTATGAGCATTTCTTCCTTGTTTTGAGTATGTTTGAATATATACATAAAGCAAATATCTTTGTTTTCTTTCCTGTCTTAACCCCTCATCATATAACATAAGTGGTATTAACTTTTTTTTTTTAAGGTACCAGGGATTAAACCCAAGACCTCATATGTGGGAAGCCGGCACTCAACCACTGAGCCACATCTGCTCCCCAAGTGGTATTAACTTTTTTTTTTTTGGTATTAATTTTATGTCATAGAGTACTTTTTTATAATCTTTTTTGTTTAAACTTTCTTTTGTACATTTAATAATTGAAAATATAAACAACTAAAACCTAAAAAGTAAACACAGATGAATAAATATATACATTTCTCGATTAAGTGTAATGAATACATACAAATTTTTTTTTTTAATCAGACAATATGTTACACAATATATCTGGTTCATAGTAATGCATTCATACAGTTTTTGTCCTTTTGTGTCTCGCTTGCTTCACTCAACACAATGTCCTCCAGGTTCATCCGTGTTGCCATATGCTTTACGACTTCATAAATTCCCCCTCTCCCCCACTGTTTTGCGCCCGCTGTCTGCTCTCTGTGTGTTCTTCTGTGTCTGCTTGTCTTCTCCTTAGGCGGCACTGGGAACCGATCCTGCGACCTTCCGGAGTGGAGAGAGGCACTCAATCTCTTGCGCCACCTCAGCTCCCCAATCTGCCGCGTCTCTCATTGTCTCTCTTCTGTGTCTCTTTTTGTTGTGTCATCTTGCTGGGCCAGCTCTCCATGCAGGCCAGCACTCTGCAAGGGCGAGCTCTCCACAAGGGCCGGCTCACCTTTCACCAGGAGGCCCCGGGAATTGAACCCTGGACCTCCTACATGGAGATGGGAGCCCAATCACTTGAGCCACGTCCACTTCCCAATAGAGTATTTAAGCTACAGGGTATCAAGTTTAAGAGTGAATATTACCCAAGGAATTGCATGCCTCTTTGGGGAAAGAGTGTGTTTCCAGTTGTGTAGAGAAAAGTTGAATTATGTTAGATGTATTAGTCAACCAAAGAGGTGCTGATGCAAAATACCAGAAATCTGCTGGCTTTTATAAAGGGTATTTATTTGGGGCAGAAGCTTGCAGTTACCAGGCCATAAAGTGTAAATTACTTCCCTCACCAAAGTCTGTTGCCACGTGTTGATGCGCAATGGCAGGCAATGGCTGCAAGGGTTCAGGCTTCCTCTTCCTCTGAAGGCTCCGTGGTCCCAGCGTCTTCCATTATCAGCTGTAGGCTTGGATAAGTCTTTGCCCTCTCCTGGAGCTTGTTTCTTTCCAGGCTTAGCTGCTCAGAGCTCTGGTCTCTGCAACTGCAAACTATCAGGCAAATGGCTTGTCTGGCCTTTGCTGTGTCTAACGGAGCCTTCTCTGGTTCCTCACGTATCTGCTTCTCTGTGTTCTTCTGCTGTGTGTTTACTTCCCGGGATTCCAGCTCAAAACTCCAACCTCCCTTCTCTTCAGTGATCCACTAGGAAAATTGTGGAGTCCACGCCCACCAAGGGGGCAGGGACTCAACGTCCTACTGATGTGGCCCAATCAAAGTCTTAATCATTATTTAATCAAGTAAAAATGAAACCTCTGAATCCAATATCTTTTTTTGGAATTCATAAACAATATCAAACTGCTACATTAGGCAAAAATACAACGGTTATTGCTTTTATTTAGAGATTGAGTATGGTTTAAAGAGATATGTATGGATGCCAAGTTGACAAGGGATGGACGGTGATGGCTAAGTTCACGCATCAACTTGGCCGGGTTATGGCGTCCAGCTGTCTGATCAAGCACTGGCCTGATTGTTTCTGTGAGGACATTTCATGGGCTTAACTCTTCAGTAAGTTGGCTGCATCTATGGCTGATTCCATCTACAGTCAACAATGAAGACTGTCTTCAACCATGAGGTAAGTCTCTCTTCTT
Source organism: Cabassous unicinctus (assembly GCA_029593785.1). Lineage (NCBI taxonomy): Eukaryota > Metazoa > Chordata > Mammalia > Cingulata > Chlamyphoridae > Cabassous > Cabassous unicinctus. Next base: position 9,271 of record JAQZBX010043686.1, on the reverse strand, counting down.
CTTCAGTTGAAGGTCTTTGAGGGAGAACGAAGGATTTCAGCGTCAGAAAGACTTTCTATTTCTACTTCAGCCTGCCAGCTTCTCCTGGTTCTCCTGGAGAATTCAGTGAAAACTTCATCAGAGTTCCCAAGCTGTGGCCTGCCGTATGGAATTTCTGGCCATTTGAATATCTTTGAAGAAAAGTCTACTCAAATGCTTGGCCCATTTTAAATTGGGTTATCTTTTTATTATTGAGTTGTAGGCATACCTCATTTTTTACACTTTTGCACTTTGATTTATTGTGCTTTGCAGATATTTGCTTTTTTTTTTTTTTTCCACAAATTGAAGATTTGTGGCAACCCTGCACCAAACAAGTCTCTCAGCACCATTTTTCCAATAGCATGTGCTCACTTCATGTCTCTGTGTCACATTCTAAATAAGGTATGTACATTGGTTTTCTTAGACACAGTGCCATTGCACACGTAATAGACTACAGTATAGTTAAATGTAACTTTTATATGCACTGGGAAACCAAAGAATTTGCGTGACTTGCTTTATTGTGGTGTGGAAACAAACCCACAATATTTCCGAGGTATGCCTATATTCAGGATATTAAACCCTTATCAGATATATGCTTTCCAAATATTTTTTCCCATTCTGTAGGTAGTCTTTTCACTTTCTTTATAATGTTTCTTGATGCACAAACGTTTTTAAATTTGATGATGTCCATTTTATCTATTTTTTTCTTTTGTTGCTCATGTTTTTGGTGTAAAATCTAAAAACCCTTGGCCTACTACAAGGTCCCGAAGATATTTCTCATTGTTTCCTTGTTAGAGTTGTATAGTATTATATCTTATATTTAGGTCATTGATTCATTTTGAGTTATTTTTGTATATGGTGAGGGGTAGGGGTCCACAGTCACACTCTTGCATGTGAATTTCCAGTTGTCCCATCACCATTTCTTGAAGAGACTATTCTTTACCCAATGAATAGATGTGGCATTCTTGTCGAAAATCAGCTGACCATAGATGTGTGGATTTAGCTCTGGACTCTCGGTTCTACTCCATTGGTCTATATGTCTATCCTTATGCCATACTGTTTTAATTACTGTAGCTTTGTAGTAAGTTTTGAAATGAGGAAGTGTGAGTCCTCCAATTTTCTTCTTTTTCAAGATTGTTTTGGCTACTCAGGGTTCCTTGCTATTCCATATGAATTTGAGATTTGGTTTTTCCATTTCTATAAAACAGGTGCTGGGATTTTGATAGGGGTTGCATTGAATTTGTAGATTGCTTTAGGCAGTATTGACATCTTAACAATATAGTTAAGTCTTCCAATCCATGAACATGGGGTGTCTTTCCATTTATTTAGGTCCTCATTAATTTATTTCATCAATGTAGTGTAGTGGGAAATGGATGTGGCTCAAGTGATTGGGCTCCCGTCTACCATATAGGAGGTCCAGGGTTCAATTCCCGGGGCCTCCTGGTGAAAAGCAAGCTGGCCCACGCGGAGAGCTGGCCCGCGCGGAGAGCTGGTGCAGCAAGATGACACAACAAAAAGAGACACAGAAGAGAGAAAATAGGAGACGCTGCAGAGCAGGGAACTGAGGTGGCACAAGAGATTCAGCACCTCTCTCCACACCCAGGGGGTCCCAGGATCGGTTCCTGGTGCCGCTTAGAGAAAAGACAAGCAGACACAGAAAAGCACACAGAGAGCAGACAGCAAGTGCAAAACAACGGGGGGTGGACGGGAGGGATAAATAAAAAAATCTTTA
>JAQZBX010043685.1:0-21590 GCA_029593785.1 Cabassous unicinctus | reverse complement strand
GTCAGTGATGGGAGATGCATGGGAGGAGGTTCACCTGGGGCATACCTATAAGGCAATGAATGTGTTCAAGTGTTCATGGGGCATTGTCACAGTGGGTGGAGATTCACACAATAACCCTAAGTATATAGAATTCCCATCCTGGGGAGCTCTGCCACATTTTCTAATGGGACAGCAAGAATCCGCTGAGTACAGGGGCAATAACTAGTGAAGGAGGATGGACTGTTGATGGGCCCTTGATATTGATGACTGTACTTATGAAACTTTACTTTTGAAATTGAGACTTAGCCTAGTATTATAGGGTGCCTAAGAGTTACCTCCTGAGAGACTCCTTGATGCTCAAATGTGGCCTCTCTCTAAGCCAAACTCAGCATATAAATGCATTACCTTCCCCCCAGCGTGGGACATGACTTCCGGGGATAAGCCTCCCTAGCATCGAGTGATTACTACCAAGTACCAACTAGCAATGCAACTGGAAAAAGACCTTGACCAAAAGGGGGAAGACAAATGAGTTTGTATAGCTAAAAGACTTCAAAGTGAGTTGGGAGGTCATTCCAGAGGTTACGCTTATGCATGTCTCAGCAGGATCTCATTGACTACCAAAGTAAATATTGCCTCAAATACCGGGGCTCCTGAGGGCTCTGGAGACATCCAGACACTATAGGCAAGGCGGACAGCTCTGGAGCTTGGCACCCTGCCAGTGGGCCCTACTTTGGAATTTATGCTCCCAGTGTGACAGATTTGGACTCAGTTGTGGTTTCCCTACACATGGCTCTTTTGCTCCTTCTATTTGAACCTATAGTTAGCACTAGAGTTGATAGGTGTATGTCCAAGAGACTTAAATCTTTGGACTGTCCATGTACCAGTTGGGCCCTGAATCTCAACAGAGTTGCAACACTTACTCTCCAGGTCATTGGACTCACCCAGGAGATGATGATTGACTACGACCATCTCAAGGAACAGAGAGAGTCTGCAACTGCAAGTAAGATAGTCCCATCCATCTGCCCCATGGGATCTAAGCCCCCTCTCAATTAGAGTGGAGTGGGCATCACCATCCCAGAATCCTCATGATTAGGTAATGAACGATGCAGGCTTACTGTTATTCTACTATAGACTTATTGTGATTCTAGCAATGGAAAAACTTTTATCATTGATGTGGAGGCAGTGGCCCCTGGAGGTTCTGAGGGGAGGGAGAGGGAAAAAAAGGTGTAATTTGGGGACATTTTTGGGACTTGGGAATTGTCCTGAATGACATTGCAATGACAGATACAGTCCATTATATATCTTGTAATAACCTACAAAAATGTGGGGGGGAGAGTGTAAACTACAATGTAAACTATAATCCACGCTTAGTGGCAATGCTCCAAAATGTGTTCATCAATTGTAACAAATGTACCACAGTAATGTAGGATGCTGTTAATGTGGGAAAATGTGGAGGGGTAGGGAGTGGGACATATGGGAATGCCCTATATTTTTTATGTAACATTTATGTAATCTAAGTACCTTTAAAAAATTTTTTTTAAGTATATTTTTTAAAAAACACAAATAACAAGCACAAAAAACAAGCAAACAGACAAGGGAGCCTTCTGGGGTGGGGGGGACATGAAAAAAAAAAACAGAATGAAAAAATATTGCTGCTTATTGGGTACTAACTGTGCACAGGCACTAATAGGGGCAGTATCCTTATCCTCTCTATGAGAGCATCCAGGTTCAGGCAGTTGTCACAGTTAGGTCTTTCTGACTCAAATGCCTTTGTTGTTGTTGTTGTTGTTATTGTTGTCTTCCCTTTACCTATACCACATCGATGTTCACCAGTTATTCATCTGAAAACATTTTGAAAAAAGTGCAGAACTGTACCATAAAGGTTTGTTATTATTTCATAGATAAAGGACTGAGCCCCAGAGAAGTGCAGTGTCTCCCTCCAGGAGTTGGTGGCAGGATTTAATCCAACAAGTATGTGATGGGGTTAGTAGGTCTGCAGATGGCTCGTGATCAGGGCAAGGCCGCATGCAGGTGAGAAGGAAATCAAACAAAGGTGGCAGGTATTTAGGGCTCTCTTGACATGCTTTCCACTTTGTGGTTGAACTAGACAGCTTAAGTGTGGCTGGGTTTCAGTGACACTGTCCAGGTCACGAGGATTTGCAAACTCCTTGTGGAGGCACACGGAAGGCCCCAGCATAATTCACCAGCCTCATCCCTCTTCAGGCCTCCCCTGCCACCACCTACCCCCAAACCTCCTCCATGGTCCTAATAAACTACTTGTAGTTCCTGAAATGGGTCTGCAGCTCTGTGATTTTTTTCCCTTTACCTGGAATATGCTTTACCCTCAGAATCCCCAGACAGAACCTACTCATTTTCCAAAACCCTGCTTAAATGTCACTTTCTGAATGAAGGCTTACCTGACCCCCTTCCACTGCTCCCCATCTAGATGGAATTAACTGTTCTCTCCATTGGGTCACTAATATCCCCTGTACATATTTTTGCATTAGGACACATAACGTTTTTATTGCACGTGATTACGCAATAAAACTGATTTATTTACATAACTGTCTTCAACTCAGCCATTGATACGATAAGGTAAGGACTACCTTATTTGCTATTGCATCTTTAGTCTTTAGCATGGGGAGGGCTTGGGAGCAGAGCCTGATAGCTGGCTAACCTAACATCTACTCCCAACCCACTTAATTTTTTTTTCTAATTGTGGTAACACATATATATATATATATACACACACACATATATTTATATATTTTTATATATAAAACAAAATTTGCAATTGTAGCCATTTTTAAGTATACAATTCAGTGGCATCAATTACATTTATAATGCTCTGCAACCATCACTACCATCCATATGCAATAACTTTTTGATCACCCAAAACGGAAACTCTGTACCCACTAAACAATAATTCCCATTCCCATCTGCCTCACCCCTAGTAGCCTCTAATCTACTTCCTGCCTCTATGAATTTGCTTATTATAGATATCTCACATAAGTGGAAGTATACAATATTTGTCCTTTTGTGTCTGGCTTAGTTCAATTAGCATAATGTTCTCAACATTTATCCATGTTGTAGCATGTATCAGAACATCCTCCTTTTTATGGCTGAAGAACATTCCATTGTATGTATATATCACATTTTGTTTATCCATCTTTCTTAGGCTGTTTCTACCTTTTGGCTATTTTGAATAATGCTGCTATCAACATTGGTATACAAGTATCTGTTTGAATCCCTGCTTTCAAGTCTTTTGAGTAGAATTGTTGGATCATATGGTAATTCTATGTTCAACTTTTCGAGGAACTGCCACATTGTTTTACACAGTGGCTGTACCATTTTACATCACCACCAGCAATGTACAATTTCTCCACATTCTCACCAATATTTGTTATTTTCTGTCTTAAAATAATAACCATTCTAGTGGGTGTGAGGGGTTTTGATTTGCATTGATTAATAACTTTATAACACATTCATCCTCTGGTATAGTGGGCAGTCATTACTGACACAGAAAGATCTCTAAGATATAATAAAGTAATATATGTTTAATATATATACAAAGCAGCTTGCAAAGTGCTGTTAAAGAAAAACTGTATGAGTGTATTAAAATATATATATGTGGGCATGTAAATGCATTGGAAAATGTCACAAAGGAGGACAAAGACAATGCAAACAGAGATTACCTTTTGGTAGTGGGATTGAGGAAGAAAGTACGTTAACTTTTAACTTTCTATATCTGTATATTGTCTGAATAATTGGCATGTATCATTTTATTAAGTGAAAAATAAATAACAAGTTAAACACCAATTCAAGACTTCATCCAACATACTAATTGGATTTCTATGATAATCAACACAATGATCAAGGTGCTGTGAGGGTACAAATGGTAATTAAAACACAGTTCCTGTTCTCAAGGAGCTTAAATCTAATGTGATAAAGATATAGAACTATACCACACTGTAAAGTAGAATTTTTAAAGTGCCACAATAAACACACGAGCAACCAATTATTGGAGTCCATAGAAAGGAACTATGTGCTCTGTTCCAGTTAGGGGGAATCACTGAGGCAGAAGTGTATGAATAGGATCTTGAAACATAAATAAAATTTTGTCCATCAGATATAGAATGACAGGGAGGAGGGAGAGAACTTTAGGCAGAGGAACTAGCACACAAAGACAGGGAGGCGCGAAGGTGTCTTTCGTCCTCCATGCTTGGCTGTTCATGTTAATAAGTTCTAGGGAGTCAGCACAGGTAGGCAAAAGACAGTCACTGCAGGACTGGCCCACTTGACCTGCAGCCAGGACAGGGGCAAAGTGGCATAAGCCTCAGTGCAAGGGTCTGAGCCAGCGTCCAGGGAGGATGGGGCCTGACAAGGCAGCACCTGGAGCCCACAGTTGGACCACCCAAATGAGGGTGGTTGGGACTGTAGCACCAGCCAATTAAAAGCATCTGCCTTTTGTGTCCAAGCCGCCCTGCCCTCTCTGCTCAGCCCTTCTGTGCCCGGCCAGATCTTCTATAATTAAAAATCAAGCTTTCTCCTGCTTGGTGTCACCTTCTCTAGCTAGATAGGGGAGACTTGTGGGGACTCTGACAAGGGTTTCTTTTCTTTCCTCCTCCTCATCCCCCCTATTCTAGAGGCTGTCACTATAGATCTGCCTCTCTCTGATCACCAAGAACTCAATCAGGCCGTTTGCAGCTTGGAATCCTCCTAATTCCCTCTTGACTCTGGTATTCTAAGCACCTGATCTTAAATTACTCTTACTTTTCCTCCAAGGTTTGATTTCTGCTCTTGGCTCTGATTCCTGATGGTTCCGAGACTTTTTGATTTAATGGCTTGGTCCTGCATCTCATCCTAACTCTGAACCTCCGATTCAGAAATGCAAAAAAGAATGGCTTGGTACCTAATATGCACTCTGTCCTGAGTTCGTTGTTCCCACATGAATCCAGTGTTCTGGTTTATTAACTCTAAACAAAATGCAAGCCTGAATAGGGTTAAATTCTAAAATATATTGCAGTTGGTAAAGAAAAGTTACCGTAGGAAGAAAACTAAAGTCAGGACGCGCCTGGATTCTGGTTCTAGCTGTCACTAATACTGGTTGCAGGATTGTCCAAATCTCGTAGCCTCAATCATAAAATTGGAGGAATGGTTTTGACGATTTCTAAGACAACGTAGAACTCCGTAACTCAGTGCTTATGCGGGTGAGAAGGAAGACTCCTGTCTGGATGGGATTTGTTGGGTAAGACTTCCTAAAAAAAAAAGAAAAAGGAATTTAAGACAGGCCTTAAGATGGATGAGATTTTTGATTGGTAAGATGAAAGTGAGAACACTTTCCAAGTTAGGGGTAAAAATACTGGGAAAGTAGGGAGGTAGGAAAGATCAGAGTGATTTGCAGCACAGCAAACATGCCAACCTGATCGCAGCAGCCGGCAAGCAGCAGAGTGGGCTGGGGAGGTCATGAAGAATGTTGGCTCTGAAGCTGGGTGTTGTAACAGTTCCTTGAAAAAGGAAGTTGGATCTGGGAACAGAGAGCAGGGTGAACTGATGGGAGAATGTATTGGAGAGAAGGAGATGAGCTAAGGGCCTATGGCAGTGGTCCAGGTATGAGTAAAGTAAGGTTGGACTAGGGTAGTTGAGGTGTGATTAAAGAAATAGTGGTGGGAAGCAAATGTGGCTCAAGCGATTGGGCTCCTGTCTACCATATAGGAGGTCCAGGGCTGGATTTCTAGGGTCTCCTGGTGAAAGGCAAGCTGGTCTGTGCAGGAGAGCTGGTGCAGCAAGATGACACAACCAAAAGAGACACAAGGGAGAGACAATAAGAGACACAGCAGACCAGGGAGATGAGGTGGCGCAAGAGATTGAGCGCCTCTCTCCCACTCCAGAAGGTCCCAGGATCAGTTCCCAGTGCTGCCTAAAGAGAAGACAAGCAAACACAGAAGAACACAGAGAGAGCAGACAGCAAGCACAAAACAGCAGGGAGGGGGGAGGGTAAATAAAAGAATAAATAATCTTAAAAAAAAAAGAGAGAGAGAGATACTGGTAAATCTGAGAGGCACTTTGAAGGAGAGATTGGAAATAGAAGAAAAGGAAGAGGAAGCAATCCGAGATAGCTACTAAGGCTTGAATGGAGATTTTGTTGACAGAAAGGGGAAGGATATTTTGAGGGGTAAGAGTTGGTCTTCTGGGGAGTTTCATAGTTTCATTTTTAGAGATGAACATATCTGAACAGTTTGAGTGGAAGTCCTCTAAAATAAAGACGTCTTTGTAGGCAGTTAGAAATGTGTTTATTGCTGTCAGGACCAAATCTATAGAATTTTAAATCAGTCACACTGAGGCAGGAGTTGCAACTGTAGATGGATGCTGTTTGTGAAGGAGAATATTACAAAGAGAAAGACCTATAGATACATTATTGGGAGGGCGGAGGAAGGAATCAGAAATCTTTCACAATTGCAAGTTATTATATTTCAGTTTTATATTTTATTTCTGATACAAAGCCATCCCTTAGAGCAGGGGTTCTTAACAAGGGGTCCGTGAGCTTGAGCTGAAATTCAAAAGAACATTATTCTTGTAGGGTGTGTTAGTGCGGGTGTGATATATTTATTAAATAATACACAGTATAATGTGGACTTAGTAAGGGGTCCGTGGTTTTCACCTTACTGGCAAAGGGGTGGAACAAAAATGGTTAAGAAGCCCTGTCTTAGAGTATTCCTTTATCATAAATCTCTTTTTTGCCAAAATGTTAGCAATCTTTTCATCTCTGGGTAATTATATCAATAAAGACAGATTAGGTAACAGTGAGGCAATAAACAGCCACAAAATCTCAGTAGTTGAAAGATAGTTTTTGTTCAGTCTACGTGTTTGTCACTTCCACTCACAGTTTATTGGCCAAAGCAAGATACACAGCCACACCAACCTTCAAAAGAGGTGGGAGGTACAATCTTTCCATGTGCCTTGATGGAAAGAAGGAATATTTATGGACAGTTCTAATGATAAGCATAATAACATTTTTTTTTTCCTTCACCTGCTCCTATTTTAAACTATTCCTCCTCCACCTTTTCATTTGTATCATCACTAAAATGTTCTTGGGGTCAACATTTTATAACCAGGGACCCATAGCATAATTCCCATATGAACACATCATTTCTGCTTCTTTTCTCTTTGCTTTCTCCTTATTTTGATGCTAAATCTTCCTTTGGCTCTACAGTGGGCTTTCTTTCTTTCTTTTTTTCTTTTTTTTTCTCCCTTTCCCTATTCTTGGAACTGAAGCGACTCAAGAAATAGCTATACCCATAATCAAAACACTCTTTATCCTTTCTCTCTTCCCTGTGGTTCCACTTTTCTCCCTTCTTTCACAAGAATAATTTCCTTCACTCTGGGCCCTGCCACACTTCCTTCCACTTTCTCACTTCCTTATCACTCAGATTTTGAGGTCACAACGGAGCAAAACAACCAGCTGACAAGCAATAGATATTACTCAATCTATTATTCTGTTCTCTCTGACATTTTCTAGCTGCTTGTTCTGCTTTTCACAGCCTGTTCCCATCCATAAATTGTTGACTTGATTAATTCTGATGAAAATTAATCTCATTTCCCATCAGAATCCCGTAGCATTTTTTTAAACTTTATTTTTAAAGGAGTTTTAGATTACAGAAAAGTCACATAGAAAATATAGGGGATTCCCATATACCTCACCCCCTCCTCATCTCACACTTTCCCCCATTAACAACATCTTCCATTAGTGTGCTACGTTTGTTACAATTGATGAACACATACTGAAGCATTGCTACTAACCATGGTCTATGGTTTACATTATGGTTTACACTGTGCACTGTATAAATTTGTAGGTTTTGACAAAGTACATAATGGCCTGTGTCCATCATAGCAATGTCAATTCCAGTGTCCAGACAATTCCAGTGTCCCCAAAATGCCCCATGTTACACCTATTCTTCCCTTTCTTTTCTCTCAGAACCTCTAGTGACCACTGTCTTTATATCAATGCTACAAGTTCTTCCACTACTAGAATAATAGTCTACTTTGGTCCATGGTTGCATTCCCCCCTCAGTCTAGGACTTTGGCATGATAATGCCTGCTCTGATTCTGATTGAGGGGGTGAACATGTTGTTTTAATCTCAGATATGATTATTACATCTACCCTATCTCTGGGTTATTTTGTAAAGGCTCCCTCACTAAATCATTAGCTCTTTATGGATTAAGCAGTGATTTGTGCATAATAGACATTCAATAATTGTTAATCCACTAATGAACACTCTATTTGACTGAACTGACCCTTGGTTTTGGTGACATTTGTATATAGCTTGATTCAGCAACTGGCACTTACTTGACTCTTGCTCACGTCTAGGGAAAAGGAATATACATTATTTTTCTATTGATGACCTCTCTACTTCTCCCCCCTCCCCATACTAGACTGTAATACTGTTGAGTAGATATATTAGAAAGTAAATTCACTTCTTCATTCACTCATTCACTGATTTATTCAGCAGTGACTTAATAAGTGCTGCCTATCATATGTTAGTGATAGGGTGAAAGGCCTAACAAGACATGGTTGCCTCTTTCAAAGAGTTTATAGGCGGAGAGTGGTGGGAGACAGATAAGTAAGGCCACTTTTATACTATTGTGATAAGTGCAATGGCTTAGAGTAGAAGCATCTAAATTAGACTGGGACTTCTCCAGAGAAAGGTCTCCTAAAATTAGCTTTACAGTTAAGAGGAGATAGCTGGAGAATTGAGGGTGAAGCAAGGGCTCTTTGTGAGAAAGAATCCTGCATGTACAAAGACACTGATATGGGAAATAAAAATTACTTGCTCCAGAAACAACTCAAGAAATTCAATACAACCAGAACATGATATACAATTTGAGGACTGGCAGAAGATGAAACTAGAGAGATGGGCAGGTGTCAGATCAAAAAGGGGTTTGTGTGCTAAGCTAAGGAAATTTAATTTCAGAGCTACAGAAAATGTTCAAAGTCTACTCCCAGGCAAGTGGGATCTAGGATGCTATACTGGGACTGCAGTTTGCAGAATCTGGCTCTGATTATCAGTGGGGTGAGCCTTCCCCAGAAGATGCAGGGAAAATCTGAAAGTGAGAGTCCAGAGGCAAAGCCAGGATTAATTCAAAGCTGAGATGAATAAGTAGGAATAATTAACATGAAACATGAATTAGAAGTATCAGGACAACAGATACAGGCCATATAAATCTTGCCATAACCTACAGAATTGGGTGGAAGAGACGTAAACTACAATGTAAACTTTAATCCATGCTTAGTGGCAATGCTTCAAAATGTGTTCTTCAATTGCAATGAATGTACCTCACTAATGAAGGATGGTGTTAAAGTGGGAAAATGTGTGGGGTGTGTGGAGTGGAGCATATGGGAATCCCCTATATTTTTTATGTGACATTTGTATAATCTAAGCATCTTTAAAAAAATAAAATAAAATAATAAAGTACCAGTACAGAGCAAGGAAGTGAAAATAGAAAGTAAGAGGCATAACCTGGTATTATTTCTTAAAAGCCTTCTCTCCCCTTTCTGGGCTCCTTCATCTTTGTCTCTGGGTGGGAGAGGAAAACTCTGAACCAGTTTGGACCCAAGGTCCCCTGGGGTTGTAAGCAGAAGAGTGATAGGACCTGCTGTTACTTTCCTCTTAACTGTAGGCACACAGCATCTTGTGTCCTGGGAGCCTTTCTCCATATGTATCTGGTTCAGAGTAAGTTCTCAATAAATATTTAGTAAATGACTGACTGCAAGTGAACTTGATGCTAATTGTTAAGCATAGGAATGCTTTTGTTTAGTCTATGCTTATGCTATGTGAGTTTAATGCCACACACACACACACACAATTTCATACAAACCACAAGAACTTGCTCTTCTCTTTTATTTATTTTCATAAATGTCATCTAAAACCATGTTATTTACCAGCCATTCAAAGGTAAAACTTTTTGTCAACAAAGTCTCAGGCATACAAAATTTAAATCATGCATGTTAAAAAAGATAAAACAATAGAAAAGAAACCCAAAAAAGAACCACCTAAAATTTAAGAACAAATAATGCAAATGGTTCAGCAGGGATGTGGTTAAATCTCCGTAACAACAATTATCCAGAGACAGTGACTCTATGAGTTATAAAACATGGAGCTAAACAATATAAAGCCTAGTGGAAACAATGCATGCAAATCGTGTGTATGTGTAAGTTGCCAATCATAACTCAAGTGGGGTGGCTAAAGGTAACAGTGACAAAAGCTAGAATCTCCAGGGAAGGAGCTTCACCATTTGCCTGCCTTTATAAAATTGGGGGGATGGGAAACAGGTAAGCTTTGGGTCTAGTCTGCCAGGAGAGAAGGCTTTAAATAACAGTTAAGTAGGGTGTGCCAGCCTGTACATATGTCACAATGGTGCCATCATGAGACAATACCATGTAATGCAAAAAGTGAGTGAAGACCAAATTGCTAAGAGCTGCAGGGCCTCCTGGACTAACCTTTTCCCACAGCAAAGAAGCATCAAATATATCTTGTGAAGGTCCTTTTTTTTTTTTTTTTTTAAGGTACTGGGCAGGGATTGAACCCAGAAACTCATATGTGGGAAGCCAGTGCTCAACCACTGAGCCACATCAACTCCCAATGAAGGTACATATTTAACATCTGAATGGATGTGCAGCATTAGTTGAAGTCAACGATCATTTAAACCTGTACTATTTCAGTTTTTATAAATAACTTTCTGTCCCAGATTTCAGAATGCTTAACAGGATCGCCAGAGAACAGAACACAGAATTTTTTCTCTGTTAAGATATCCCCTATACTGGCAGGAACCTCTGCTCAAGTATGTCTTTCTAATCTTACTACTCTATATGGTTTAAAAAAAAAAAAAAAAAAAAAAGCAGTATCCAGCAGACTCTCACAGGTTCTCTGAGTATGTATATGTATAATCAGGAGAAGTTGGGAATAATAGCTCTGATAATTATAGGAGGTGATTATGGGTGTTATCCCCTCAGACATTGTAGGTCTAGATTTAGGAGTTGCACTGTTCTTTCTTTTCCATCTTCCTTACTGCCTTCAAAACTTAGAGTAAAACTCCCGGCTTTTGGGAACTGACATCAACCCCGCCTTAGTTATTTCTTTAGTGTATCTGCCAGACACTGCATTTTCCAAACATCTCATAAGTTAGTAGAGCACCACCACAGAAGGGTTTTGAGCCTTGAAGACAAGGTAAAACTTGCCTTTCAGGTACTCACATAGGCCAGGGGCCATGCAAATGATAGGTTTGAGGGAAGAGACTATGTGATGCAGTCTACTAAAGCACAGGCTTGGGAGTCAGCCAACCGGGGGTCCAAATTTAGTTTCCACCACTTATTGGCTGTATATCCTTGGACAAGTTGCTCATCTTCTCCAAGCCTGCATTTCTTCATCGGGAGCGATAATAATAGTCTTCAAAGTAGTCATGTTTGTGAAGTGTGTAATGTAAAGACTGGCACCAAACAAATGGTAACCATTAAATTTAATTGCTATGGTGCACTGTGAACATGCTTTTCAGCTAGATTTTCAACTCCTTCTGATCAGTAACTATATCTTTTATTTCCCATTAAGGTCCTACTACTCACTAGAAGATTATTTAAATGTCATCCCCCCAAATGTGGTACAATTATATCAAAGGACTGTAGACGAGGCCAAGTTAGTCTTTGAGACACACTTCTTTCTTTTTGGTGCTCCTGAGACCCTGTTCACTCTAGGCTTGCTTCCCATTTAGGACTTTCACATTACCCACCCATACCATTCCTTCCCTATGCCACAGAACAAGTCCCTCATGCTACATCATGTCCTTTCCAGCTCTTCCGCTTGCTAATTCATTCCATATATTCAACAAACATTTACTGAGCTTACAACATGCTGGGAACTGGGGGAAAAAATTAAAGAAGTACAGTCTTTATACATTCCAGTAGTTCAAATTCTGCTTATGCTACCAGACAATAAATGTTGTTAGTGATTGTGAGCCCCCACATCAGAACCACCTGTGAAGTTTTTAAAACTACAAATGCTTATGTCCTACCTAATTGACATTATTAGGTCATAATTAAGTAATTATCTGGGTAGGACTCAGATATATACAATTTCTAAACCTTCCTTGGGGATTTTAATGTGCAGCCGTGTTTAAATACCACTGGATGTGTTGGGAGTAGAAAGGAGATGGGAACTGGAGGTAGTGGATGGGCTTCATATTGGAGGTTTAAGTTGTATGCTGAATGGGAGCAGATGTGTGGCTCAAGTGGTTGAGCACCTGCTTCCCACATGGGAGGTCCCAGGTTCATTCCCTGATGCTTCCTAAAAAGCAAACAAATGAGAGAGGTGCTGGGGAAGATGGCAAAATAGAAAGACACAGGACTCTCTTCTCTCCCAGAAAAATATCTAGAGACAGGCTGAAATGGCCTGGAAAAAGATCTTCTAGGGTTTAGGACACCAGGCAAAGGCTGGACACCATCCAGAGGAGAGAGGGACAAAGGAGGGAAATTACGATGCCACAACTGTGAGGTGAAACCAGTGACTACTACTGCCAGCATCCTCCTCCACACTAAAGACATGATAGAATTCTTAGGCCTCTGAGCTGGCTACAGATAAAGGGGGCTCCAGGGATCCACCATCCCAGGAAAAGGGATAGAGAAGGACACAGCCTAAAGCTGACTCAGTTTTTGCCCCACAAATTTGGTCTGCTGTGTCCCACCAGCCCTTCCAGGCCAGGTGGGGCCATGCCATTGTTTGCCTTGGGAGCCAGCAAGGGACTAAAAGATCCGGGACTAAAGAAATCGAAGAAATCTGACCCTCCTAATCTTTCTGTCTACAAACCTGGACTGACTGTTGAGGACACAGAGGGGAGGGGAATTATGTCCTACCCAGGAAAAGGGAGGGTGCTGCCAGAGAAGGCTGGAGTACTGTCTCTGAGAAAGTTTGAATTACAAGGCTCTTAGCCTCCAGGCAGAACCCTCTGTCACATTGATTCAGTCTGTGTTGCAGCAAACACTTTCCGACCAGGCATTGAACTGAGAAGGCTGCCAAAAAGCACCATCTTCTGGCAAACCAAGGAAGTGCATGTGAGAAAATTAAAAGTAAATAAGTAAGAGAGACTTTTTCCAGCCTTTATAGCTTTCCTCCCCAAGGCCTTAGGAAGCAGGTCTGCAAACCTTTACTGGATCCAAATCCCAGTTTTGAGCAACTAACAGAGACAATTCTAATAATCCAGGTTGAACTAAGAATCAAAGAGCAATAGTAACACACACTAAATCCCTGTCACTAAATCCCTATGAAAGAGAAAGAAATTGAGCATCTGAGTAAACTGCCATCCTAATAAGATGCCTAGACATCAGCAAAAAATTATGAGCCATACTAAGAAAATGGAAGCATGGCCCAAGAAAGGAATATATCAAAGCCCCAGAAGAGATGCAGGATTTGAGACAAATAATTAACGAAATGCACACAAATTTCCAAAATCAAATTAATGAGTTGAAAGACAGCATGGCTATAGAGATAAATGACATCAAGAAGACATTGAGTGAGTACAAAGAAGAATTTGAAATCCTGAAGAGAATACTAACAGAGCTCCTGGGAATGAAAGACACAATAGGTAAGATCAAAAACACAACAGCAGACTCAAAATGATAGAGGAAAGAATAAGTGATACAAAAGACAGAACTGCTGAAATTGAAGAGAGAAAAGAAGAGAGAGAAAAGAATGGAAAAATATTGAGCAGGGGCTCAGAGAGTTGAATGGTAACATGAAATGTAACAACATAAATGTTATAGGAGTTCCAGAAGGAGAAGAGATGGGAAAAGGGGCAGAAAGAAGATTTGAGGAAATAATGGCTGAAAGTTTCCCACCACATGGAAGAAATGAATTTACAAGCACAGCATACCCCAACCAGAATAAAGCCAAATAGACCTACTCCAAGACACATACTATTCAGAATGACAAACAGCCTACTTTACAGAAGTAGAAAAGGCAATTACCAAATTCATTTGGAAGGGAAAATGCACCCAAATAGCCAAAAGCATTCTAAAAAAAAAAAAAGAGTTACATGGGAAGAATTTCACTGCTTGACTTTGAAACATATTACAAAGCTACGTGGTCAAAACATCGTGGTACTGGCATAAAGATAGACACATCAATCAGTGGAATAGAACTGAAAGTCCAGAAATCAACCCTCACCTCTATGGTCAACTGGTTCTTGGCAAACCTACGAAGTCCATGTTAAGGGTCAAAACAGTCTCCTTAACAAATGGTGCTGGGGGAACTGGATATCTATAACCTAAAGAATGAAAGAGGATCCCTATCTCACTCCCTATACAAGAATCAACTCAAAATGATCAAAGACCTAAATATAAAAGCCAGGACCATAAAACTACTAGAAGAAAATGTAGGGAAACATCTTAAAGACCTTGTGGTAGGTGGTAGTTTCTTAGACCTTACACCCAAAGCACATGCAACAAAAGCAAAAAATAGATCAATGGGACCTCCTCAAAATTGAACACTTTTGCACCTTACAGGACTTTGTCAAAAGGGTAAAAAGGCAGCCATCTCAATGGGAGAAAATATTTGGAAATCATATATCCAATAAGGGTTTAATATCCATGTGATATATAAAGAGATGCTACAACTCAACATTAAAAAGACAAATGACCCAATCTAAAAATGGGCAAAAAACTTGAATAGACATTTGTCCAAAGAAGATATGCTAAAGGGAAAAAAAAACACATGAAAAAATGTTCAGCATCACTAATGATTAAGGAAATGGAAATCAAAACAGCAATGAGTTATCATTTCATACCTATCAGAATGGCCACTATTAAAAAGACAGAGAACTACAAGTGTTGCAGAGGATATGGAGAGATAGGAACACTTATTCACTGTTGGTGGGAATGTAGAATGGTACAGCCACTGTGGAGGACTGTTTGGCAGTGTCTAAAGAAGTTGAATATAGACTTGCCACGTGACCCTGCAATACCACTACTGGGAATATACCCAGAAAAACTGAGAGCAGTGACATGAATAGACATCTGCACACCTGTGTTCATAGCAGTGTTATTCATGATTGCCAAAAGTTGGAAACAACCCAGGTGTCCATCAACCAATGAATGAATAAACAAACTGTGGTTTATTCACAAGATGGAATATTACACAGCTGTAAGAAGAAATGAAGTCGTAAAGCATATTACAACATGGATGAACCTGGAGGACACTAGACTGAGTGAAGCAAGCCAGACACAAAGGGACAAATACTGTATGATTACTTACTATGAACTAAATATATTGTGTAACATATTGTATGACTCCATTTTTATAAAATGTAAATATAAATCAATTTATAAAGATGAAATTTGATTAATGGTTACGTAGGGCTAGGGAAGACATGCGAAGGGGTGTGGAGTTTTTCTTTTTGGAGTAATGAAATAGTTCTAAATTTTTTTGTGCTGATGAATGCACAACATTGTGATTATACTAAAAGCCACTGATTATACACTCTAGATACATCGTATGGTATGTGAATATATCTCAATAGAACTGCTTAATAAATAAATAAACAAATGTGTAAGAATAGCCAGAAATATCAGCTATGTACAGCTATGTATAGAGAGATTGAGAGGTGAATAATTTTCTTGTTTGTCTGTTTTTTGTTTATTATTATTATTATTATTGTAAAAATGAAAATGCTCAAATAATGATTGAAGTGATGAATGTACAACTATGTGATTATACCAAATACCATTGATTGTACACTTTGGATGAATTGTATGCTTTATTAATATGTATCAATAAAATAGATTTGTTAAGGAAAAAAAATCAAACAAACAAATAAGTCAACTCAGGGAAGCTGATGTGGCTCCGTGGTTGAGCGCCCACTTCCCACATACAAGGTCCCAGGTTCAATCCCGGGCCCCAGTACCCAAAAAAATTTTTTTTTAAATTTTGTATGCTGAAGAATGGTTGGTTTTCCAACAGGAGAAGGTCATTCCCACAAAAGGAAAAGCATGAGTCAAACATAGAAAGCCTCTGAATTTATCAGTATAAATTTTACTAATATGATAGTAGAAGAGGTTTTGAAGAATAATTCATGAGTAACATCTATGCATAATAACTATAAGTCTTTGAGAGAAATGCCCTGGCTTTTATCTATCTTCATAGTTAACACATAAGATAGTAAGGATTTTGCTTTCATGTTTAGTTTTTCTATAAATTAGAAACCCTCTTAGGAGAGTAACGTGGGACTGAAGGTCTGTAATACCTCAAATGGCGAAGACTAGGTTCCTCAGTTCATGTGTGTCGAATTAATGAATGATGGTCTCTAGTCCATAATCTTATTGATGGAATTTCAAAACAGGTGAGAGTGGAGATATTTGGGAGCCAGCTATCCACTCAACTCCACTTACAAGGTATGGAAGTGATCATCTGTTCTTTGTGTATATGTTGCTGGCACTGTCTTGAAATATCCAAAATGTACTGTATCTGTTTATTTGACAAGAATTTATTAAGTGTCTCCTATATATGAAGCCCTCTCTAGATATTTAGTCTCAAAGTGATGGGAAATTTTTTAAAAAATTATTTGTAAGTTAATATTATGGAAAGGAAGCTTGCACGTAATGAATATCAACCATATGCTTGGTACTTTATAGATCTATATATCTGATCTCTACACTATCCCTAATTTTTTTTTTTAGGTACGGAGGCCAGGGATAGCACCCGGGACCTCATATATGGGAAGCTGGTGCTCAACCACTGAGCCACATCGGCTCCCTTGAGTTGGTTGTTTTGTTTGTGTGCTTGTTGTTTGATTTTGTTGTTGTTGTTTGTTTTGTTTTTAGGAGGCACCAGGGACTGAACCCAGGACTTCCCAAGTGGGAAACAGCCACTCAACCGCTGGAGCCACATCCATTCCCCTTAATTCTCAATACTAACATCAATCCTGAAAATAATGCTCCTGCTCCCCACCACCATTTTGACACTCAGAAAGTGCAAAGTTCAAGATCATGTTGCTAATGGGTAGAAGCACCAGGATTTTGGCCCAGCTTTGTCTTCCTTCAAATCCCAGGCCCTTTCCTCACACTAAAATACCACTTAGATTATCCCAAAGGACCCATTATAAGGCTAAGCAGGTAGTCAGCAAATACTTAGTGAATGGATAAGTAAGGCCAAGTCTGAATGATCAAAAACAACCATTCAGGAGTGGTTGAGCACCTGCTTCTCATATATGAGGTCCCAGGTTTGATCCCCAGTACCTCCTAAAAACAAAACCAACCAACAAACGAAAGAAACAACTCTCATTGGGGAGCAGATGTAGCTCAGTGGTTGAGTGCCTGCTTAAATGCTCACTTTAAGTTAGTAGATTTAGTACTACTAAAGACAATAGCAGTAACCGGATCAACTTCTCACCACCAATTCAGTAGTTTTAGAATAGTGTTCGTGATGGAATCTATGAGCACAAAGTGAAGTAGAGATTTGCCCATTTTTATTAACTTGTGACCAAGCTGGATAAATCAGGTTGGCCTGTTTTTGGACTAGTTTTGCTTGATTGATGATTTTTAGGCCATTCCCTCAATCTCCTGTTTTTTCTAAACAGCATGACCTAGAGCATTACCAATTATCCAGTTAATTTTGCCATAGTGAACAGCAATTAGGGTATGAATAATACTGAATTGACAACCAGAAGGTAAATCAGGGGCAAATTCAAAATTAGATTCCAAGATTATTAGGTCATACTATGGCAGGCCAAAAGTCTAGCGAGATATTAGCCAGGTAGTTTCCAAACATCGTGAGTAGATATGGGGGGAGAGGGAAGTTGGGATGGAGAAGTAGTTAGTGCACACATCTCAGGAATGAGAGCACCGCATGATATACACCCTATTCTCTACAGAATATGCAAACCTTTTCCCAAGGGTGTCCACCTGCACCAGTATGGGCTGGGCCAAGGCCCTAACTAGTGCACAGTGCCAGCAGAATGATTCACAGACAGACTCAAAACTCTGGAGTCTGAGGGGAATGATTTATTTGAATTTCTCTTCCTTGGATCCTACTCTTTAACCTCTTCTCTTGGATCCATTTCCTCCTCATGAGCAAGTTGGAGGTAGGTGTCAGGGTTCTATTTGTAAGAAATCTTGACTGAGATTCACTGGAGGGCCAGTGGCAGAATATGTTGGAAGCAGTGGAAGGTCCAGGGAAGAGATTCTGTCTCTTACCTTTAGGGAATGACCCAGATAGAAGGACTCTCCTCAATATAGGAAAGAGGGGAGAATGGTTGTGGCTCAAGCAGCTGAGCACGGGTTCAGTTCCCAGTGCCCCCTAAAGAAAACAAACAATGAGTAAAAACAAAACAACAACAACAACCAAAAAAACATGCAGGCAGTGGATGTGGCTTAAGCAGTTGAGCACCTGCCTCCCACATGGGAGGTCCCAGATTCAGTTCCCAGTGCCTCCTAAAGAAAAACAAAACAGACAACAGGCAAAAACAATAAGCAGACAACGAGCAAAAAAAAAAAAAGAGCAAACAATGAGCAAACAGTCAAGGAAGCCAACTCAGGGGAGCCTATGTGGCTCAGTGGTTGAGCCACATATGAGGTCCCAGGTTCAATCCCCAGTTCCAGTACCTAAATATATATATATATATATAGGAAAGGAATCAGATATTCTAGCTCAATCCTGAGACAGTAGTTACCATTAATGGGCAGGAATTCCCTTTAGTCAGACATTGATTAGCACAACTCAAACGTTCTCTAACTCTGGTTGGAGGAAAGTAAATTGTCCTTTGACAAGAAACTGAGAATATGGGTCTAAGAAAAATTTAGCTGTAGGGAGGCCATGAAAGCCCAAGAGCAGGATAAGCCTTTGTGGGAGTTAACAGTTGTAACTCTGCCTGCCAGGTACCTGCTCTACACCCCCATACTCCATTACTTCAGGGAGGGCAGTGTGGGTGAAAAAGGAAAGCTGAACTCCATTGGGTAGTGTTAAACGCCAAGTCCAGAGAATAGCACTGGGAACAACACCAGGAAAACAGAGCAGAGCCTGTGAGACAGTGGAATTGAGAGGTAGGCATTCCCACCTTCAGGGCATTTCCATGCAGACCAATGATGAATAAGACAACTCTAGGACCCTGCTTGTGAATGAGAGACTTGGAGGGTCAAGGTTCCTACTATTGGCCTGGGTTCCATTTTGCTTCTTCAAAGTGACTTTGTCTCAACAGAGTTGCAGCGCCTACTCTCCAGTTCATGGGACTCACCCAGGACAACTACTAAGGAAATGATGATGGACAACGACCATCCCAAGGAACCGAGAGAGTCTACAACCCAAGCAAGAGAGTCCCATCCATCTGCCCCATGGGATCTAAGCTCCCTCTCAATTAGAGGTGGAGTGGGCATTACCATCCCAGAATCCTCAGGATTGGGGAATGAACGATGGACTAGAGTAGACTTATTGTTATTAGAGTAGACTTATTGTTATTCTACTATAGACTTATTGTGATTCTAGCACTGGAAGAACTTTTATCATTGATGTGGAAGCAGTGGCCTCCGGAGGTTCTGAGGGGAGGGAGGGGGAAAAATAGGTGCAACATGGGGGCATTTTCGGGACACTGGAATTATTCTGAATAACATTGCAATGACAGATTCAGGCCATCATATATCTTGTCATAACTTACAAAATTGTGCAGGAGAGACTTTAAACTATAATGTAAACTATAATTCACACTTGGTGGCAATGCTCCAAAATGTGTTCATCAATTGTTACAAATGTACCACACTAATGAAGGATGTTGTTAATGCAGGAAAGTGTGGGAGGGGTAGGGAGTAGGGCATATGGGAATCCCCTACATTTTTTTATGTATCATTTATATAATCTAAGTATCTTTTTTAAAAATCTAAAAAAATGAAACAAAATTTAAAAATTAAAATAAAATTTTTTAAAAAGTGACTTTGCATCCACTGATCTTATCCGTTATGTACTGAATTGTTGGCTTTTGCAAAATTTAATCAAATATGAGTTCTGGACAAACAGTGAGATGGTGGTAGAGTAAGGTGCTCCTAGAATCAGCTTCTGCTACAGGGCAGTTAGTAATCACCCAAAGCTAACTAAAGGATTTGTTTGGGGGCTCCAGGAGACCAGAAGATCATCCTGCATCATCCCGGAAAGAGTGGAAGGAGGAAACTGCCCATCTGCAGAGAAGGTTCGTAAGTAAAGGCCTCCACGCAACGGAGGCCGGTGCCCGTCCTCCACTGGAGGCACAAGCCACCTCAGGAGCTGTTCTGTGGCTGGAATTGGAAGTTCCACTTCCCAAAAACAGGGGCGGAAGAGACGGTTGGGCTCCAACTTCAGCTATTGATTAGTAAATTTGGCTGGCTAAAGTACAATCCTAAGAACAGCTAAAGTTTGAACCTGTCCAAGTCAGAAAGAGGCCAGTAGCTGCCATCTTAACACCGTGCCAGACACGAGGGGAAGCGGGACTGACTGAAAATCACAGTGCTGGTAGGGACCAGCTTCTTTACATCTTGATCAGATTGCAGCTCTAGCCTAAGCCCCAGGCCCACCTTGGGCAGGGAGGAAGCTGGGGGGAGCTGCGCCAGCCTCTCTGGGGAAATTACAGGCAACGCCGCGGAGGCCCGTGATCATCCTACTTTGGCAGCACAAGCTACCCCCAGAGCTATTCTGTGGCAGGAATTGGAAGCTCCATTTCTCAAAAACGGGAGGAAGAGACGGTTGGCAACCAATGTCAGCTACTGATTAGTCAGTTCGGCTGGCTAAAATATAACCCTAAGAAGAGTTGAAATTTGAATCTGTCCAAGCCGGAAGGAGGCCAGTAGCTGCCATTTTGACTCCATCCCCAGCATGAGGGGAAGCCGGGCTGACTGAAAATCACAGTGATGGTAGAGACTGATTTCTCTCACCCAGATTGGCCTGCAGCCCTAGCCTAGGCTTCAGCTCCACCTCTAGCAGGGAGGAAGCTGACGGGCCCTGCACCAGCCTCTCCAGGTAACTGCAGGTACATTTGGCCGGCACAGACTGAATAATCGGAAATCTACCAGGGCAACTGTGTCATCTTGGACCTACACTGCATAGATTGCTGCCCACATCTGAAGCTCCATCCCTACCCCAGGCAGGGGAAAAGGGGACATGAAGCTTCATCAGTCTCTCTGGGCAACTACAGTCTAGGCCTCCACAATTTGGATTATTCCACACAGCTGTGGCTCTGTCCCTAACCCTGGCAAAGGAGAAAGTTGGGAGAAGCTTCATCAGTCCTTGGGGCACTGAGGTCAGCTTGAGCCTCCACAGCTTATAGCACCATCTACATCCTTGGCTCCTACTACACAATCAGCAGGAGAGAAAGAACAGGAAGCCCTCAACTAAAGAGAAAAACTGCACCCAGAATAAATACTCTAGTAACCAGATGCAAAAACACCAACAAAAAAATTACAATCCACACCAAGAAACAGGAAGATATGGCCCAGTTAAAAGAACAAGATAAGCTTCCAGATGACAAAAAGGAGTTGAGACAACTAATTATAGATGTTCAAACAAATCTCCTTAATAAATTCAATGAGATGGCTGAAGAGATTAAGGATATTAAGA
>JAQZBX010043684.1:0-21591 GCA_029593785.1 Cabassous unicinctus | reverse complement strand
GAATATGAAAATTGAAATAATTTAATCTGTCAATTGAGGAGTGGTCAACTAAATAAAAGGTTATATTATTTCATTTATTCCTCGGGATCTATTTCTTGGAATTGTAAAAAAAAACAAGAGTTCTTACATACAATAAGATGTTTATTTCTGCAGTTTGTGGAAGCAAAAAATAGTTGGATAATTTATTGTACACCCACACCATAGAGACAGTAAAAGAAAATAAAACCTTTGCACTAAAATATGTATTAAATGATCAAATTTATGCATTCAAGCACTATATACATATACATGCACCATACACACACAAAGGTAGACTAAGCTTTATATTTTTATATTAGAAGATGATATATTAAGTGAAAAATGTTTCATAAGTATAATTATAGTATGATCACGTTTATGTAAATACATATAATATTGAAGATCTTTTGGAACTCCAAGTACCCCTGATCTTTGTAGAACATATCATATAAAACACATTACAGAGCCGATGTGGCTCAGTGGTTGAGCGCCCGCTTCCCAAATACGAGGTCCGGGTTCACTCACCGGCCCTGGTACCTCAGAACAAAACAAAACAAAACAAAAAAAAACATTACAATGGATCCCAATCTAAAAATTGAGTTGGAGATATCTGGCAAAAGATTTCGTTATGCACACATTTATTTAACTGAATATTAATTTTGATTTTGTCCTTGATAATCCTTTAAAACCAGTTTTCCCTATGCATGAAGACCGTCTGTAGCCATGTGATGCAAACCGACTGCAGGAAGTCTCACAAAGCTATTTCGCTAGGCTTTGTATTAATTACAAACGCTTCTGGGTCAGCGGGACTGAAAATGAGAGTGACTGAGGGGCTTCGAAGCCCTTCTAGTCCGAGACCCAGTTCCTTACCGTTACTGCATCATTTCTACGCCTTTGCCCCCACGGCCTTCTCTGAAAGGAGAACGCAAGAGAGGGCTCCCAGAATCTCCAGCCAATGGCTACACTTCTACCCTCAGGCCTGGCAAATCTGGGCCAATGGGCGTGGGGATATCTTTTGAACTGCTTCTGTTCTTTTCCAGCCAATCTTAAACGTTCTTTAAGTGCCTCTTTCTGAGGTGCGCAGGCTCCAGGGAAACTGGTTCACTTCCGGCGGCTGTCCGTGGCAGCTGCGCTTGTTGCCATAGCGACCATTTTACGTTAACCGGTTTGTAGTTTTCATCCAGGTGTCGGGGCTACTGCCGGACAATTCTTCTCCGGTCCCAGAAAGTCCCCTACTACGCCTTGGCTCCTTGCGGCCGAAAGGCCTTAGCAGGCTCCGGAGTTCTGATTAAGGGTTCTCCTTCGCCCGGTGGGTCCAGGATGGCGGCGGAAGAAGAGGAGGAGGTAGAGTGGGTGGTGGAGAGCATCGCAGGGTTCTTGCGAGGCCCGGACTGGTCCATCCCCATCTTGGATTTTGTGGAGCAGAAATGTGAAGGTAAATACCAGAATCCGAAACTGACAATTCTTTCACGCTTTATTATACCCACGGCCGGCGGGGAGGTAGTCACCACAACTACCTTTCATCCCTCACTCCCACCCCCTCCGCTGCTCTGGGTCAGGTTTAGAGGTAGGTATGTAGAAGGAATTCCTTTCATTCCCCTTGTGTTTTCCTTCACAGAACTGAAAATGGTACCGAGACTCCCCTCCCCCCCGGACCCAAACACACGTCCTAAAGACACTAGACTTTAATCCTATGCTGGGTCTCTCACCCCATGCCGCACATTTCTGCTCTGGGCAGGTGGATTGCTTGGAGTGGGCTTCTTCAACAACTTCCCCAGTCGCTTGGGAGGAGAGGCTCAGTTCGCCTCTGAGTTCCTTTTAATCCCTATCATTTCGCCCTGTGTAGTCAGTTTAGGACATGAGAAATGATTCGCCCTAGATCAACAGTTAACTGCAAGAGGGCATGTGATTACTGCAGCATGCCCAGAATGGGTGCTCCCCGTGGCCTGTATTCGTTTCCGTGAGCTCTCTCTTCACTACGCCAAAAAATGGGGGTACTTTCTAACAAATAATATAGAAATATCATAATATTCCATGTGAGGGAAGTGTACCTCCGGTTTCTGATCAGTTCACACTAGGAGTTCTGCATTCAGTTCTTGGAAACCGTGCATGGAAAAGGAACCATCCATTTTCCGGGTTCTTTAACCTGGCAAGATTTGAGAGTAGCTCTATCCCAACAATCATATGAAGGACTCTATCATATTGCAGAGATTAGACATGTTTTGTAAGGTTCAGTGGGATAGAGCTAGGGTAAGTCGTACAAGATACAGGGAAAGATTTCTGTGAAGGAACACCATAATAGAATTCACCCAATATGGGTTGGCATCCTTGGAAGGAAGTGAGTTCCTCAGACACTAGCAGTGTGTAAGGGTGGATCTGACAGCTATTTAGTGGAGATGTTATATAGGAGTTTCAACTATCAACTGGCTGGTTATCCTGGATGACCTACCAATTCCATTTCTCATCTGGTAAAGTGTAAGTTTGACCACTGAGTCTTTCAAGTACATTCTCGATGCTCTCTATAATCAGAATTCTATAGTAGTTATTAAGTACCATTTTTACAGGTAATTTTCTAAGAATTTCAAAAAATAATTTGTTTTCACTCCTTGTAAGAATTTAAAATGCTATTATGAGACTGATGAAGCAGATGAAATTTTGACCTCTGTTAGAAGGAAAAAGGAATTATGTCACCTTTTGATTCCATTTTCCCTACTGAGACAAAATGCTGAAATGGAAAAAAATTAAAGCATTGTTCTTCTTTTATCTCCAAATGTGGCAGCATCTCAGTAATTATGCACCTTGTGTAAATTCACAGGGAAGCAGTAGTTCTCAGCTTGTATTTTGTTTCAGCTTTAACTGAAAACAGTTTAAGTAGCTGCTGTATGGCATGTATGGGCAGTGTTATATAGAGCAGATGCTAAGACAAATGGAAGTGATAAGCCAGTGACACTTGGAATAATGGTGTTTATGCTTCACTGACTATATCAATCTGCTATTGTGTATCTCCGATAATTTAAAGATTAGTTTTGTACAACTTTGTGACATCAACATGTATTTCAACACACATTGAAAATCTATTATTCTTGAGTCCTTGGGCCAGAAGGTGAGGATAGAAAGATGAATAAAACAAAGTCCTTATGCTTGAGAAGTTTATAGACTAGTGGGAAAGATGGGGCAGATAAACAGCATTTAAATTAAAAAGTGGTAGGCGCTGGTAGACACATAGTATAAGAGTTCAGAGGAAGGGTTCTAGCCAGGTTATGACTAAGTTCGGGAGTGCGAAACAGGTCACCGAGAAGGTGCCTCTTGTAATATGTCTTGAAGGATGGTTGGGACAGAAGGGGGTAAAGGCAAAAAGATAGAACATTTTTAGCAAAGGCATGGAGATTTGAGGCTGTGTGTGTTGTTTGAAGACACTTCAAGTACTTGGGTATTGTTAAGAGTGCAAAGTTTGGGAGATGAGACTTGGGACCCAATCTTAGAGGGTCTTGTCTGATCTTCTAAGGATCTTGCATTTGTCCTCTAGGCAATGAGCAGTCATTGAAGAGTTTTAAACTGAAAATTAGAGAAGTTAGTTTTGCATTTTAGATCATTTTGGGGGAAGTTAAAAATTGTTGTTTTCAGTTCATGAAATTGCCCTGTTTTCCTAACTAGATTGTAGTTTATTCAGGAAATATGTATCTTTCTAATCTTCTCTAGTGTCTCTAATCTTCTTCAGTAAACGTTTATTTTGGTTTTATTCATTTTAACATCGTTATTGATCTATGTGTGACAAAAATGGCCTAGTCACTTTCCGTAATATTTGCATCAGCAAAGTTCCAGTACAGTAAAACAATCTGGAGCCTGTTGTAAAAGGATTTAGTGTTTAAAAACTATTAAAAAACAATAATACTCCATTAAAACTTCACACAGAAATTGTTGCCTTATATTATTGATTGAAGAATAACAAATTAGTGTTTGTTTCACAAATTAGGTAGATTGTAAGTAGGAGAAAAAACTTATTTATGATTAACACTGTATTTTATTTCTGTTGTAGGGTAGGATAAAATAATGAAGTATTGGCACATTTGAATTTTAGACAATAATCAGGATTTGTCAGTACATAATTGAATTTATTCTAAATAGGAGTTTTCTTTTCTTTCTTTTTTGAGGACAGTTGTTTTCCATTGCCCTAAAATCTTGAGATTGGTTTAGGGTTTTGAGAAGCACACTGTAAGATTCATGAACAGACTATAGGTCTCTGCTAGAAATTCAGGTAACATGGGAGAGTAATGTGACAAAGGCCATTGGATGAGCCTTTAGACAATATCTCCTGGCTAATACCGATCTGTTGATTTGGGACCTTTTCAAAAGCATATAACTTTTTTCCTTTGGTCAACACTAAATCTTATGAACAGCAACTTAAAATCTAAAATGAATTATTTGCAAGGAGTATTCGAGCACTTCAAAACAATAGCAATGTCCTTACATGAATATGTAGGAATGAGAATTTAAAAAAGAACGTTAGTTTTAGACAGGTTTAATTATGTGTGCTTAATATTACCAAGCATACCATATTTAGTCATCATTTTTAAAATCACTTCTTATAAAAAGCTGTCATTGATTTTTCCTTCTATGTCTAAGAATTGGTTTCTGAAAGAAGTCAGAGATTTTTTTTGTTTAACTTTTTATTATGGAAATTTTCAAATAAGTACAAAAGTAGAAATAATATCATGTACCACCCAGCTTCAACAATTATCAATTCTTCTGATTTCATCTATACTTCCTCCCATAGCACAGTACCTCTTCCCTGCTCTGGAATATTTTAAATCAAATCAGAGACACAGTTTTTAAAAAAACAAACAAATAAATGAAAAAACAAAGCCACAATAATATTAACACTCCTAACAAAATTAATAGTAACTCCTTAATATTATTAAATATCCAGTCTGTATATATTTGTCTGATTGTCTCAGAAATATTGTTTTACAATTGGTCTCTTTGAAACAATATTCCACAGATTTTAGCTATTATTGTTATAATTATTATTAGCTGTGTAGATGGCACAGCAATCAAAATGCATTCCATTGAAATTAAAGTGCTGTCCCTATCTTTTGGGGAAAATTGTCCATCTTTCTATATGTTGTCCTACTGGGTATAATGGCAAAAAAAATGGACAGTGATTAGATATGTGGAAGTATATTACCGGGTCCATTTGCTGAACTATTCTCAACATGATTCTGTAGCTGATATTACCTGAAGTCTTTGATGTAACATGTGCCTTTGTCATCTTCAGGTAGCAGTGAAAAGGTTTTTTTTTTTTTTTTTTTTTAACTTTAGGTCACTTGCTTTTTTAATCTACTCTCAAGTAGATATATTCAGATTTGTTCATTCCTTCAGGTGTTTAAGAACTTAAAAAAAAAACAATTCTGTATGATCTTAGGTTTTGGTTCTGTTGCTTATACGCACAAGAATCCTTTATTCTCTAAGAATGTTTTTTGTTTGTTTGTTTTAAATCCCTGATACCTACGTTGCTTGGCTATTTTGAAGAACGGGCTATTACAATCACAGTATATTTTGAAAACATCTAGAACTATATTCACAGTGTTATTTATAATAGTAAAAATCGAGAAGCATCCTGAATGTCTGATAGGGGAGGAAGTATTTCCCTGTAAAAGCTGATTATAACGTGAATTTTCAAGTTTTTCATGACCTTTGGTATCAGTGTATTTAATCTAACATTACCAAACTATGCTTTGTATCATGAAAGTTGCGACCCATGATCTAACCATAAGAAAGAATATTATCCAAGATTGACTAGTGTCCCATGTACTAGTCATAAGCTTAAGAACTCTGCCTTTCTATCAAAGAAATCTGAAAAACTGACCTTTCATCAGTGCTCATAACTTATTTTCTAAGAACTTTTGGACTTAGTGGTAGATGTAGCCTGAATATTTTAAAATATAGTACCTATAGTCTCAGATGTTCTCTTTATCTAAAAGTATTTTAAGATAAGAAAAATACTTTATCTGAAAGTATTTTTAGGTTAAGAAAAAAACTCAAGATTTCCAAGTTGAAAAGAATGATAGAGCTATTTGTAAGGACTTTTATGTTTGCATTAACGAAATATGTTTTTTCTATACTATGCAATTTTTTTCTTGTAAATTTAGTTTTTGATGATGAAGAAGAAAGCAAATTGACCTATACAGAGATTCATCAGGAATATAAAGAACTGGTGAGTATTTTTTTCATTGACTTTTAAAGGTAATTAGAATAGTATTCCTTTTAAGTTTTCTAAATTAAATAAATGGCTTTTCTATAAAAATCTTTTGGTTTTAAAAAAAATTCAGTCTACACTAATAATACTACTGGTTATATCAGACTCTGAGGATTCTCCGAGCATCAAATTGTTATGACTTCTTATCTCTTTTACTCTAGAATCCATGGTATGGTTTTGTGACAACTGTTTTAAGGGATCATTCACCCAGTCTTTAAATTTTCTTTTTCTGCTGGTGAATCCAGGGAAGTGTTATTCATTTAGCCATGGTTGTCTTGTGATTTTTAAAAATGCCTCTGGCAGCAAAAGAGTTGTGCTGCACTGAACTTCATGATTCTGACAAATTATTTCTAGTAAAGTAAAGAAAATTGTGGAAAATCATTTAATGTTATTCTATGCAAAATAATTTAGCTTTTTGTTGTTTATTTTTCTGTGAAAGACAGTGCCATTGCCATGTAATATATGTGTATTAATAATTGCAAACAAGCATTTTGTTATATTTTTCTAAACCAGATGTTTACTATGAAAATTGTTATTTAGAATTTTTCTAGGTAAATTATAGAAGTTAAACTTTCTCTTTTTAGGTTGAAAAGCTGTTAGAAAGTTACCTTAAAGAGATTGGAATTAATGAAGATCAATTTCAGGAAGCATGTACTTCTCCTCTTGCAAAGACCCGTACATCGCAGGTGTTTGTTTTGTGTTATTCTGCTAACATATAATTTTGACAGAAATGCCCAGGTATTTCCTAAATTTGATATGTTTTTCAAATACACTCCTTTTACTCAGGTATGTAGAGTTACTCATCACATGTTCTTTTTTTGGTACCACCTTGAGAAAAAATCATTTGAGAAACTAAAGAACCAACACAATTAAAAATGAATTTTATGAACTCAGAACAACAATAAGATCACAGGATTTATCCATACTACTGTTAAGTCTGATAATTCTGCAGCTGCTGCCCCCCACCGCCCTTTTATTAATCTTAGCAGTTCCACCGTCCATTATTCGTGGAACTTCCTTCTCTTGGAATCCCTTTTATTGTCTCATAAGTCCTGTAGTGCTGGGCGAAAGTACAGATTATGTGTATTTATGACTAGTATTTATGAGGGCTTGGGTTAGATATTGTTTCAGGTATTTGACATGTATTATCTTTAGGAAATTGGTGCCATTTTACTCCCATTTAGAGATGAGGAAACTAAGGCATATTAAGCAACTTGTCCGAGGTCCACAGCTAAGTAAGTAGTAGAGCCAGATTATCAGTCCAACTGAGAGCCCATGCTCAGAGGTTGAGGATAGGGATATGTTGCTACCATGCATGGAACTTTCTTCTCAAAAACTTACTTTAGCTTCCTTTCTTCTACCAAATAAACTAATTTCTTAGCATGAGTGACCCTAAATTATATTTTCAGTCTCCATCTCCTACTGTAGTTCTATATTGTATAATTTACTACAGTCATTCATGGCCACTTGCTCTTTTTTTTTTTTTTTTTTACCGGGAGGTCCCGGGGATCGAACCCAGGTCCCTCCATATGGCAGACGGACGCCCAACCATTTGAGCCACATCCGCCCCCAACCACTTGCTCTTATAAGGATCTGTATACCTGGCTTTGCTCATGCTGTTCCCTTACCCTGGAATGTCCTACTTCCTTCCCCCCATCCCTTCCTAACCCATAGAACTCCCTCCCCTCCTCAGGGCTCAACTGATATGCTACCTCTTGATCGCAACTTTGCTGATCTCTAGTCAGGCCAGTACTCATTCTACCTTACTAGTCACTATTATGTTGATATTTTTGGCATTCTGCCTTGAATTATCATTTCTTTCAAGTCTGTTACCCCTACTAGATTATAAGTTCTTTGAGCTGTTTTTAGTCATATTTGCATTCCTAACATCCAGCACAAAGAAATGAATGAGAACTTCATTCCTAATAAGTAGTTCTCAATAAATGTTTGTTAATTTAAGTTATTTCAATGTTGTGGTTTAGAAGAGGTTGCTTAGACTACTGTTTAATCCAGCATTCCTGGTGCAGTTCTCTTCTGCCCAACTTCTCATTAAAGAGCACCTCTAATTCTAGAATTAGAAAATCTTTAATGTAACATGACATTTTAAAATATAAATATATTTAAAATATAGTATTTAAATGTTATTGGTGTGGCCATGCTAATTTAAACAAATAGTTGATTCTATTAGTCAATAATTCTATGCAGCAAAAGTTGTTTTAGAGTTCACCAATAGCTTTTATTCTATATGTACTATTTTAATTTCCTAGGCTGCTGAAAGCAGATACCATGAAATGGGTTAGCTTTGACAATGGGACTTTCTTACAGTTTGAGGCTGAGAAAATGCCCAAATCAAGGCATCATCAAAGTGATGCTTTCTTCCTGGCTGCCAGCAATCCTTGACTCCTTTGCCACATGGCAAGGCATCTGCTGGTCTCTCCCTTCTCTTCCAAGTTTTGTTGATTTCAGCTTCTTGCTTCCATGGCTTTCTCTCTCTCTCTCTATTCATTCCATTTATAAAGGTTTCCAGTAATAAGATTAGGACTCATCCTGAATGAAGTGAGTCATCCCTTAACTGAAGTAGTCTTATTGGGAAAAAAAAAAAAAATCCTGCTTACAATAGGTTTATATCCACAGGAATAGACTAGATTTAAGAACATGTTTTTCTGGGGTACATACAGCTGCAAACCACCACATGTACCATAGTTTATTCTAAGAAGTTGGTGCCCAACCGTCTGTTTCTCTCCTGTTTTTGGGAAATAGAGCTTCCAATTCTAGCCATGGAATAGCTCCTGAGTGGCGTGTGCTGCCAGTGGAGGATGGGCACTGGCCTCTGCAGTGTGGAGTTCTCTACTCACGAATCTTCTTTGCAGATGGGCAGTCTCCTCCTTCCATTTTTTCAAGGATGTTGCAGGATGCTCTTCTAGTCTCCTGGAGCCCCCAAACAGCTCTGGGTGATTGCTAACTGCCCTGTAGCACAAGCTGACTCTAGTAGCTTCTTACTCTGCCACCATCTTGCTGGTTGTCCCCGAGTGTCTTTTTAACTCATTAAAATCAGAGTTTCAAGTCCTGAATGCTTATTTTTTTGTTAGTGTGCTTTTCTGAAACATTGGTAACCTTATATTTGCTTTACTAATAGTTTTCTTTCAAAGCAGCTTGACTTTTCAGTTAATATAAAGGCTGCTTAAGTTTTTATTGTTGTTTTTAAACTAATTTGCCTGTTTTTTCGAGTAACTCTTGTATATAGTTCCTCCAGCTGTCCTTATGGGAAGCTCTGGGAGAGGGATGACCCATTTCCTTGGATCAGAAGAGCTCAATTGCTATAAAGTTGTTAGGTTCAGCACACTGTTTTGGTATTTCAATAGCCTCAGAAGGATCAGAGCAATTACTTTTATAGATAATTTTCAGCTTACTATAAAGATAAGCTTTTTCTTATGAAATTCCCCCAAAACCCAATGAGAAAGTTATTACTGTATTTCATTCATTCTAAGATACAAATTTTTCAAATCATTATATTTCTGAAATGAGTATGCATCTTATAGTTAATGGCATGTTATAAGTTTAATTGGCAAGTTTTTTCTCCTTAGTGGTACATAAAATAATGGTACATCTCACTAATATATGGAATCTTAGATTCAATGAAATACTATATTCCTCTTATTGTTATTATTACTCTTATACTAATTTTATAGATGAAGAAACTGAAGCTCAGAGGGCTAGATAATATGTCCAGTGTCACACAGCTGGTGTGCGGTGAAGTTGAGAGTGTGCTTTCAATATCAAGGACTACTCTTTCCCCCAGTGTATCAGTGGTTCTCAAACTTCAGTGTTAGAAGAACTACCTGGGGAGATTCATCAGTACCCATTCTCCAGATACTTACCTTTATTATGTTTGTGGCAGGGCTCAAGAATATACATTTTTAACAATTATTCTTTCCCCCATTTAGTAGCTGGGCCAAGGATCACACTTTGAGAATCTCTGCATTATAACTTTAAGTATCAACTCAAGCTCTGATGTGCTGGTAGAAGCTCTGTTTGACATGTTGCCATCAATAGCAATGCCCTTCAAGTGTTTGTTAATGTTGAGCATAATGTACTTGGTATTACTAATAAGTGTAGGAAACCCCAGGGAATGATGTGCGATGGTAGACATCACTACTCAATCATAGAGGCTGCGCCACAGTTCTTTTCAACATTAACCTCTGGGCAGTCACTTTTAGTCAAAAGTAGCAAAGCTTTTTTTGCCATCCCATGCCCTAGGGCCTTCTGGACAGTACATGCGAATTTAAGGGGAAAGAAATATTTCATATTCTCTTTTTCATACAGCTGACTCTTTAAAATGTCACAGAGAGCTGCTTTTGAATTTTACCTTTGTTTTGCTGTTCTGCTGGTTAACTAAGGTGAGAGCTGTTTGCTGGGGGAAGGGCTCCTTCCTCCTTGCTTAGAGCTCTTTATTATTATTATTTATTTATTTATTTTTC
Organism: Cabassous unicinctus; assembly: GCA_029593785.1. Lineage (NCBI taxonomy): Eukaryota > Metazoa > Chordata > Mammalia > Cingulata > Chlamyphoridae > Cabassous > Cabassous unicinctus. Next base: position 10,839 of record JAQZBX010043684.1, on the reverse strand, counting down.
AATATATTTATGTATCCCCCGCCTTGCATCAGCTCACCGCACCGTGCGGGCCAGCTTGCCTTCACCAGGAGGCTCTGGGTTCAATTCCTGGGGCCTCCCATATGGTAAATGGGAGCCCAACCAATTGAGCCACAGCTGCTTCCCGCTTAGAGCTCTTTGGTGAAGCTTTTGTTGAGGTGTTCTCTTTGGCATTATTGCTGCTGCCTGCCTAGTGAATACTGCACCCTTGGTTGCTTCAGTATGGTACTGTGGGGTCATCTTTTCCATCAATGTCATAGAAAGCTGGAAATAAGATTTCAGTAAGGTGAAAAAGATCCAAGTGTTTTCTTTTGGGTTTTCATGCATTTCAAATCTTATTCTACCTCTTATTGATAATCTTGGGAATTGATTTGCTTTTGGCTATGTTACGTATATATGTACACACACACACACACTGTATAATAATATATATTTAGTATTACTTTGGCCACTCTTGGTAGATACCATTTTTCCCCTTACTTTGTTACATTCCCGATTTCACCTAGAAATTATTTTTTGACTTTAATATATTTTTATTGTGATAAAATATATATAACATAAAATTTACCATTTTAACCATTTTTAAGTATATCTTTGCTGTGTTAATTACATTCCCAATGTTGTACAACCATAATCACTATTTCCAAAATTCTTCCATTGTCTGAAAAAGAAACTCTGTACCCATTAAGCAATAACACCTCATTCCTCACCCACCCCACCCCCTTCCTCAGGCCCTGGTAACCTGTAATCTATTTTCTGTCTCTATGAATTTGCCTATGGTGGATATTTCATATAAGCAGAGTCATAAAATATGTGGTCTGATGTTTCTGGCTTCTTTTACTCAGCATAATGTTTTCAAGGTTCATCCATGTAACATGTATCAGAACTTCATTCCTTTATATTGTCAACTACTATTTTATTATATGGATATACAACATTGTGTTTCTCCATTCATCTGTTGATTGACAGTTGGGTTGTTTCTACCTTTTGGCACTTGTGAATAATGCTGTTGTGAACATTGGCATATAGGTATACGTTTGAGTCCCTGGTTTTATTTAGGCTATATATGTAGGAGTGGAGTTGCTAGATCATATGCTGGTTCTGTTTAACTTTTTAAGGAACTGCCAAACTGTTTTCCACAGCGGCTTTACCATTTTACATTCCCACTGCTATTATATGAGGGTTTCTCCACATTCTCGTCAACACGCCATCTTTATTATCTTTTTTATTATAGCTATCTTAGTGGGGTATGAAGTGGTATCTCATCGTGGTTTTTTTGTTTTGTTTTTGTTTTTTTAGGAGCTACTGGGGCTCAAACCCAGGACCTCATACATGGGAAGCAGGTGCTCAACCACTTGAGCTATACCTGCTCCCCTCATTGTGGTTTTGATTTTCATTTCCCTAAAGACTAATGATGTTGAACATCTTTTCATGCTTATTTGCTATTTTATATCTTCTTTGGAGAAATGCCTATTCATGTCCTTTGCCCATTTTTAAATTGGGTTGATTGTCTTGTTGAGTGCTTTATATATTCTTGATATTAAACCTTTATTAGGTGTATGATTTGCAAGTATTTCTCTCATTTTATTGGTTGACTTTTCACTCTCCTGATAATGTCTTTTGATGTACAAAAGTTTTAAATGAAAGTCCAGTTTATCTATTTTTTGTTGTTGTTGCCTGTACTTTGATGTCATATTTAAGAAACCATTACCAAATTCAAGATCATGAAGATTTGCCCCTATATTTTTTTCTAAGACTCTTTTAAGAGTTTTAGATCTTAAATTTATGTCCTTAATCTATTTTGAGTTAATTTTGTCAGGTAGCATTCCAACTTTATTCTTTTGCAAATGGATATCCAGTTTTCCAACAGCATTTGTTGAAGGACTGTTCTTTCCCCATTGAATGATCTTGGCACCCTTGTTGAAAAACACTTGACCATAGATGTGTGGGTTTATTTTTGGACTCTCAGGTCTATTCCATTGGTCTGTGTATTTATCCTTATGCCAGTACCAGTCAGAAATGATTTTGTATCATAATTTCTAACTCTTTCTCTTCATGAAACTTTCTATGTATAGGGCAATGACAGTTGCATTCTTTCCTCACTAGTAACTCATTACACTTATTTTTTAGAATCCATTTTTTTTTTTTTTTGGCATTAGTTTTATTTAATTAGACTTTTTATTAGCTTACAGATAAATTTGTAGTTAAAGATTTACCATTGAGTGAACAGTAAATTTCAAGTGAAAAAAATATAAACTGATTTGATATTATTATTTGGGCTGAAAAATCCAGATATTGAAGTGGTAACTTGTAAAAAGTAAGCTGGACTCTTTGTTGTTTTTGAGTAATTCAGCAATGGCTTCTTTGGAAAATGTATCACTGTAAGCCTTAGTTGCCTGGAGGCATGGGACTTGGGAGAACCTCTTGAGAACTGTATTTTGAAGGCTTGTAAAATAAAATCTTAAAATGTCCTTTTGAGTCATCTAATCATAAAGAGTAACGCAGTATTTTTAATTTAATGCATCATTTTGCAGTGGAAATATTAATATGTGGCAAAAATTTTAAATTTAATTTTCATTTAACCTATAGACTTCTTTCCACAGGCCATTTTGCAACCTGTGTTGGCTGCAGAAGATTTTAGTATCTTTAAAGCAATGATGGTACAGAAAAACATCGAAATGCAGCTGCAGGCCATTCGAATAATCCAAGAGAGAAATGGTAAATTTTTAAAATAGAAGCTTAAGTGCTTAATGTGTTTTTTTTTTTTTGCAGTTTTGACTATTCTGATTTTAATATAGTCTTAAATGTAGCTGTCTTGGGTCATTTTATTTCAAGTTTGAAAGTCTGTGGCTGACTTAGGATATTTAAGAGTGTAAACTTTCTAATTAGTGTATATTTGACATCTGAAATAAAGCAGGCGAGAATTTGATTTAATAATGTTTTGTTTCAGAGAGCTCATTTTTCTGCCCAGCCACTCTGTTTATGAAATTCAGTATTTTTGAGTGTTTCACAGTTACAGTTACTGTGGAGAGACAGTGACTGCTCCTCTCCTGGCTTATCACTGTTAGGATCCTGTAGGGGACAGTGGTTCTTAAATTTTATCCGAAGCACTTGGAAAGCTTGTGGAAACAGACCCTGTTTCTGATTCAGTAGGTCTAGGGTGGGACCCAATAATTTGCATTTTTAACAAAGTTCCCATGTGATGCTGCTATAGCTGCTGCTCATGGGATGACATAGAGAACCACTGTTACAGGGCAGTAGGCAGATAGGATTTCACCAGCATTAGGTGGAGAAGAAAACAGAACTCAAAGCCCCAGGAACTCTTTGGCTTTATCTTTTTTTTTTTTTTTTAACCGGGAGGTCCCAGGGATCGAACCCACATCCCTCCATATGGGAGACGGACGCCCAACTATTTGAGCCACATCCATCCCCCTTTGGCTTTATCTTTAACCTGACTCTGTGCTTGATCTCATTTTCTCTCCAGCTCTTCCTACTTTTGTTCTTCCTGTGTACCTGAATTACATATAACATCCAAACTCAAAACATGAGTTTCTTATGATACTTTTTGTTATTGTACCATCTCCATTTCAACCCAGATTCTTAACTCCATTTCAGATTTCTGGCTCTGGTAACCTGACCTTAATTTCTATGTGTTCCTTTGCTCAACAGATTGCCACTGATATTCTTTATGATGGCCTATAATCTCTCTAATGGTTTAGCTGCAGGACCTTTCCTTTATTTCTTGTAGATCTGAATGTGTAGTTCAGTTATATTATTTGCTCTGAAGGGTCTGGAACATGCAACAATAGGACTTCTAATGTTGCAGGGCCCTTGTGGATTCTCTCATTTGTCTTCTGAGAGTAGAGACTCTATCCCTTAGAGCCAACCAACACTGTAATCATCCCCTAAAATCTTAAGAAGCTTCTGTGGCAGGTCAAAGTGCTGTTTTCTGTGGCTAAGAGTTAACACCACCCTAGCCCCCGAAGAACATGTGAAACAGTGTTATGGCATTGGTGTAAATAGGTTTGGAACAGTTTCTTTCTTTCTGTCATGGTTTGCTCTATGAAATTCTTTTCTCTGATTTTTTCTGAAACTATGTTTTATTATGGCTTATAGGTCAGAGAATTTGAATAATCATTTACATTGGTAAACTTCATTTTCGAATCTATTTTGATAAAAGAATTAGTGAGCATTGATATAGGCACTATATAAGTTTCAGGTTTGAATTTAACAGGAAACTCATTTAGATTTTAATAAAAAGGGAACAAATACATATAACTTATATCAGCTTGATGCTTCAGGCTTCCATTAACAGAAAACCCCAGTGAAAATGGCTTACACAATAGGAAATTATCATCTCACCAATCAAGTTCAGAGGAAGGGAGAGAAGGAAGACAGGCCCACCGTTGATCACTTTCAGTGGCTCAGTGATGTTTTCAAGGACCTTGACACTTCCCATCTTTGTACACAGGAACTTCTCTCATGTTGGCATTCTGGCTCCATCGAATGCAGACACAGCAATGTCTCGTGAAGAAAAGAGATGTTTCCTCCTGTACATCTTTTTGTTAGCAAGATGACAATTTCATGGAAGCTCCCTAGGATTTTGCCCCTCAGGTCTTATTGGTCAGAATTGGAGTCACATGCCTTTCTTAAACCTTCTGGCAGGGGGAATGAGACTACTGTGATTGGCTTAAACCAAGTCACTCTTCAAGGGTGGGGGAGGGGCCTAGCCTCTAAGTACTTGGCTACCTGATAACTCTGGTTTGTTTATATTAGCAAGGGAGTTGTGGGGGAATGATGTGGAACAATGGCTGCTGTTAAGCCACATAGTGAGTCAGTTTACTTATTTACATTTAAACATAAACTCATACTTAGTCTCTGTCACTGAGCTTTTTTTTATTTTTTTATTTTTTTATTGTATTTAAGAATGTTGTTTAACTAGGTTCAGGGGAGAGTCCCTTTTTTAGCTATCTCGATTATACTCAAAACTGCAGGCCGCATGAAAATTGCGAGAAAAACTCAAAAGTCTCTCTGGATTCTTGGTTCTATCTTATCAAAGAATCTGGGGAAAATGAAAATGAGAACATTATTTTGCTGATTTTGAAGCATTTCATATTGTTGAGTTGTTCTTGCCTTAGTACTTTTAATTTTCCTTAGATTACTAGGAAAATAATTTTATATCTTTTGACTGAACAAAAATGTGCTTCAGAATTGGTGGTTTAAGTATCAATTTCCTGTTTGTGATATTGTACTATAGTTTTGCAAGAGGATACCATTGGGGGAAAGGTACATGGGATCTCTCAGTATTATTTCTTACAACTGCATGTGAATCTGCAATTATCTCAAAATTTAAAAAAGTTAATTTAAAAAATGCATTTAAACATCAAGGGAGTTAGAATAATAGAGCTTCTCTAATTTAAAGAAGACCCAAATTCCATAGTCATATGTGGTTAAAGAAATGGAAGTAAACATTGACGGACATGCTGCTAATGTTATGGGAATATAATTACAGATATGAAGTGATCAGCTTATAAGGAAGATATAGATAATAAAGTAAATTAAACTGGCACTTAAAAGTACTTGCCATAAATTATTTTTTTGCCATGAATTGAGGTTAGTACCACCCTCATTTGTAGTTACTAGACCAGATAAGTGAACAGAAACTCCGAGGGCAGAGATCATTACTCATCTTTTTATCCTCCTAATGTGCCTAACACCATGCTTTCTGTAGGGTGCTGTTCAGTAGTATTTGTTGTGGAATGAATGAAGAGTATCAACATGCTGTTTCAATTAACAAAGTATTTTATATTTTGTTTTGTAAACTCTTTTCCCATTTATGGAGCACTTTCATTATTAACCCCAGCTTAATGATTTCAGTGGTGGCTCCTCAGCAATATGTAATTAGGGAAGAAAATAGCTTATATTAATTAATTTTATATTGTCATATATTATTGTATTGTTAATAGGCAATACAAATTATTACTAAGAGACATTTCTAAGTAAAATTGTTTTTTTTTTTTTTTGTGGGAACATGTCTTAAACAAGAAGTTATTTAAAAAGATGATAATTAAGAGAACAGCTTGGAATATTTTTAAAGTGATAGATCTTGTACTTTTTGATGACCTAGAACAGTGAGAAATTAATTTTCAGTTGGATTGATATCCTTCCATGTGCTTTGGTTTTGAACAGGTGTGTTACCTGACTGTTTAACAGATGGTTCTGATGTAGTCAGTGACCTTGAACAGGAAGAGATGAAAATCCTGAGGGAAGTTCTTAGGTAACTTTTTAAAGTTATTTTTTGAATGAATTCTTAGTAATATTGTAATATGATCTGTACATGTGCTTTTTACCCAAAAGATATTATGAACCAATAAAGTATCCAGATTCTTTACTCAAGATTGAAAATGGTTTATGCATTTTAGCTATTTATAACTATGTATATATTAAATTTCTTAACTGACAAAAAAAGCAATTTTCATGAGACTCCTACCAGATCAGCCCAAAGGGAGGGCCTTCTTCTACTCCCATCATGAGAATAGGAAACTAGACACTAATGGGAAAAAGTTGCAGGGGACCCACCCTGATCCCTGGAAAGGAGTGTAGTAGAAGGATACTCCTGGGGAGTGGATGTAGCTCATGTGGGTGAGCACCTGCTTCCATATACAAGGTCCTGGGTTTGATCTCCAGTACCTCCACCTCCTAAAAACAAACAAAACAAACAAATGAAAAAGTCACCTCTCATTGGGGAACAGATGTAGCTCAGTGGCTGAGTACCTGCTTCCCATGTACAAGGTCCTGGGTTCAATCCCCAGTCCCTCCACCCCCCACCCCCCCGAAAAACAAAAACAAGATTACTCCTTGGTTTTTGGATCTTAGTATTAAAGGGGCTCAGTCTTAAGGGTGGCCCAGTCCAGGAAGCTCACAGTAGGATAGGCATCCAGACTTCACAGACTGAATAGCTGACTGGGTGGCAGGTAACCTGCAAGGAAAGGAGGACAGTATCTTGCCGATCCCCCCCTTTCCCCCAGTTACATGACTTTCAGCCAGTGGTCTGGCCTGAAGTGTGCAGCACCCTAAAGGGGCCCACACAGGACTGGGAAATGTTAGTAGTCATTTCTTTTTTCCCTTGAGTCTGTTGCCCTCTGATCCCTATGGGAGTTTTGGAAGGAAGGGGGAATCGCAGCACCTAATTTTTTAATCTCCAGTGAGGATGTACTAGGTTTAGGGCAGAAGGATATCTGCAGCCACTGTGTCACTGGCAGAATGTAGCCTTGGCCTTTGGGGGCCCTTCCTCTTCAGCTGTACCACCCAGTTACACATGACCATCTTAGGGCATCTTGTACGCCCTTGTCCTCCTACCTCTTCCTACCTCTAAAGCAGAGGAGGGGTTAGACAGGATGGTGCCTAGGGGGGTAGGCCTAGTGGGGAACTAAGGAAGTAGCTCCAGGACTTAGTGCTTAATTTCAAGGGATTTTAACGGTTATGGGAGGGAAGCAGATGTGAGGCCCTCAGCTGTCTCAGGTGAACCCAACCTTTCCTGCCAGATTTTGCGTTTCATGACAGGAGAAGATGCAAACCTGAGACAATACAGAATGCTGAGTTTTCAGGTTTGAAGGGATAAGGTATTTGGTAGTACATATAGAGGACTGGTAAAGTTTTATTTGGACTAGTTGCTTCTGTTGTCTGACTGGCATTCTGAAAACTGATCAGCGTTGTACTTTTATTTTCTCAGAGTTTTTTTTTTGGGGGTGGGGTGGGGTGGGGGATTGGTGGTACTGCTGTGTAAGGGGTGGCCACAGAACTTCCTTGTAAACATTTATGAGAGTTGATTTGCTGTTTTTCTAAATCAGGTGCCTCAGTCAACCCTTTCCAGAAGTTCAGAGGTAAACTTTGACACAAAGCTTTGTGATAGCTCAGGTGCCACTGGAAAAACTAGAATGAGGAGAGAAAGGGATCTTATCAAGGAGGGTGTAACTGATTTCTCTAAAGTCTATTAAATTAAGGTTTAGGATTTAGGTCTTTGTTCAGCTAGAAGTCATTCACATTTCTAAAAGAAACAGGTAAGCCTGTATTTTATGTTGTCAACTATATTATGATATATATGCCTACATCTTTCCCAGTTGATTGTAAACTGCTTTAGAGAAAGACCTGATTGTTTTCCATTTTTGGGCTCAAAATGTCTTGAGTGTATTGTAAGCTTAAGTTAACTTGTTGGTTGGTTGACTTTTTTTTGACCAAAAAAGAAAATTTACTTTTCTGTGTTATTTTTGTGTATTTCAGAAAATCAAAAGAGGAATATGACCAGGAGGAAGAAAGGAAGAGAAAAAAACAGGTGTCTGCAGAACATAATAATACAACAATTATTTCATTGCTGTTTTAAGTTTATAACTAGTTTTGACTGTTAAAGTTTAAGCTTATGTAGAACCACACAGTTCCTCAGTGTTTTCATATTTTCTTGGCAAGTTTAAGTATTTATATTTAACTTTTATGTGTGAAGAATTACTGTCTTTAACAGCTTTATTCACTTTATAATTTACCCAGCAACTTACCTTTTCAATTCCATGATAAAGACTATAAAATTATTAACTCAAAAAAACCATTATAGCATTCATATTTTAGGGATTTCCTTATAAACATTTCCCTTCATATTATGAATAGAAGAAGATTAAGAAGAATGTTTTACTTTCCCACCCTCTTTGACTCCTTTACTGTTTTGAAACAGCAACTACAACTACCATGGAAGGTTCCTTGCAGGCTTTCACATTATCAGCTTGAAGCTGAAAGATTTCTGGCACACTGTTCTTCCTCAAGAACCATTTTCCATAGGATTTCAAACTGTGTTTTCCTAAAATACCTAAATTTTCCTATGGATAAATTAAACATGTAAATGGCTAAGGTGAGGGAAGCTAATATTATTCCCTCCTCTTCCCATTTCTAGCTGCCTCTCTCCATGTTTTCCTCATCTCTCTGGGGAAGGGAAATCGAATATAAACTCTCTCTCAATCATTTGAAAGTTGCTTTTGTGTTTTTTCACCTTTAGTCATTTTACTCCAAGGTACCTAATGAAGAACAGAATAGAAAAAGTCATTTTAGGATTAAGAAGTGATTTATGTATCTTTGAGTAAATTTCTTTTTAGTAAATGGTAGGTGATGTTCTTAGAGGTTAGTAAAGATTTCTGAATATGAAGAGATAGAACAGAAACCAGTTCAAAACTGCTATTAGAAGACAATAGTACTAAGATTTATAAGTGAACTACATTAGTTTCAGGCTTCTCGCATAATATTATATTTTAGGAGCATATGATTTTTTTACTTTTTACTATGAAAATTTTTTCAAACACACAAAAGTAGAGATGGTAATAATGACCCCTGATATCCATAACACAGCATATAGGGGCTTAAGATTTAGATAGCCATGAATTTTCTGATAAGCTACATTGTGATTGGTTTTCCTCTATTTTTAAGGAAAAATGAATCAATACCAATTTACTTACTTTTTAAAATTTAAATGATTTCTTGATTTAAATACACTACTCCATTTTAGAAATGGAAATAAACCAATTTGTAGCTACTGCAGGCATTTCAAAGTAGTGATATGTAGATTATTTTAAGTGGAAAAGCACATTATAATTCAGTGATTTTATTTCACTCTCTTTCTTGGTGTCTTACTCAAGGTCACATGAGTAGTAAGGGAGAAGACTGGTTTTACACCCAGTCTGGCCATGTTCAAAGCCCTAATCATACTAATTACCTTTAGCACTGCAGGATACGAAATGAGAATGTTTACCATATAAATCAGAAAGTAGGAGAGCTCTAATGCTGGCAACATCTTAAAAACTTCGGAAAAATAGAACTTGTTCATTATCCAGTAGATAATTTTTTTTTGCTAATGATTGAATACCCCTTATGTAGTCAGTCAAAATTAATCTAAAAATTTTTTTTTAAATTGTATTATGGATTCCTGAAGTTAGCAGAGGCTAAAACAGAAGAGCCCTCAGTGCATGTTAGTGAAGCTGCAAAAATGAGTAATTCCCAAGGCAATGGTGAACATTTTGCACACCCACCCTCAGGTAAGGTCGAAGGTACTGAACTTTGTCTAATAATATGAGTAGATAGAAATTGGTATAGAGCATGTTCCTTTCTCATAAATATTCCTTCAACCTTAAAAATCCCTAGAAAAGAGTATAGAAGTCATTGGTATTTAAAATTCTTTGTGAATTTAGCTAAAGAGGTGATAGGAAATACATAGTTGGTGGAGAGAGTATGGTCCCAGATTTCCACATGAGGACTGGAATCCAGAGCTGTTAGCTAAACTCCTTGAGAGAGCCACCAGCCTTGGTCCTGTGGTTGCAGCATCCAAGGTTTGTTCACCTAACATTTGGTATTCTCTTTCTTGCCCACAATTGTATGGTATTTGTGAATGAGAAGTTGAAGTTGTAAATATATATTAAATTACTTTCCTACTGAATTCAAGCACAACTAGAAAACAGGTAGCCAGTTTGTCCTAATGGTAAGTAGTCAGAAGATGTATATTTGAATCCAAAATCATTGAAAATCCTTGTGTGAAATATTAATGGATGAACTTGTTTAATATCTGGCAAACCCACTCTCAGATCAGATGCTCTGATTTCCTATATAAGAAAACAAGTAATTCTGAAATAGAAATTAAATTCTGATCCTATAGTCAGTTCATTTTATCATGGGTTTCTGTGATTTCAAATAAATATCCTTTTCTCAATGAAAAGGAAAAAACTCCGTGAGGTAGGTATTAGAGGCCTTATTCTGCACACCTCCTGCCTCTTTTTTTTTTTTTTTTTAAAT
>JAQZBX010043683.1:0-21596 GCA_029593785.1 Cabassous unicinctus | reverse complement strand
TATGGTGCTATCTCTATTCCTCTGTTTTCCTCTTCTGTGTATCTACTTCCCCTTCCATCTCTCCCTTCCATGTCCCTTTTAATTCAGGCTGACAGTGGTTTTGTTCATACAAAACCACTCACAAAAAGCTTGTTGGTTTAGCATGCAGGAAGCAGGGGTCTAAGCCATCGAACAGTAAGTCTTTCCACAAGTCTTTCCTAGATAACTGCATTTTCAATCCTGATTTATAAGGTCCAAGTTTAGTTAAGTCCTCAAATGGGGCACTATCACCTTGGGGCTTGATTTCCAGAGGCTTGGAATTTCTGGAATCAGTTTCTGATTTTGTTGTGCCCAGCAAATCAGTTCTCAGCTTATCTCTCATCCAGCATTTTACTAGATGCTGCAAGGAGAAACCAAGCCGCATCCTATATACACAGAGAAAGACATGGCAGAGAGAACTGTGTTTTGATGCTGGAGTCCTGGGGAGAGAGCCAAGCCATTTGCCTGATAATTTACAGGTGGCCTTGTGGAGAGAGCAGAGCAGCTGAGTCCAGAAAGAGATGAGCCCCAGGAAGCTAGATGAGCCTTATGCCAGCCTACAGCTGAGATCTGAAGAAGCTGGGACCACAGAGCTTTAAGAGGAAAAGGAAGTCTAAATCCTCACAGAGACCAGCAGCCATCTTGCTCCAACATGTGGCAAACAGACTTTGGTGAGAGAAGTATCTCACACTGTAAACTAAAATAAATTCTGGGAGGATTAATTATTTAGAAAAGGAAAAAAATTGAAGAAGGAAAATAATCATAGAAATACAGACTTTATAATTTTGGAGTGTGAAAGAACTTTATAAATGAGTAAGAAAAAAATAGAAGCTCAGAATGACAAAATCAACTATGTAAAAATTTAAAATTCTCCTCAATAAAATATTTGCAAATTGAATCCAATAACACATTAAATGAATTATATACCATGATCAAGTGGGTTTTATCCTGAGCATGCAAGGGTGTGTCAACACAAGAAAATCACTTAATGTAATACACTACATTAACAAATCAAAGGGGAAAATGATATGATCATCTCTATCAATGCAGAAAAGGCATTAGACAAAATCCAGCATCCTTTCTTGATAAAATCACTTTGAAAGAGAGGAATAGAAGGAAACTTCTTAATATGATAAAGGGCATATATTAAAAACCCACAGCTAGCATACTCATTGGCGAAAGGCTGAAGAAAGCTCTCCCTCTAAGATCCAGAACAAGACAGGGATGCCCAATGTAACCACTCTTAGTCAACATTGTATTAGAAGTTCTTGCTAGAGCAGTTAAGCAAGAAAGAGAAATAAAAGGCAACCAAATTGGGAAGGAAGAAGTAAAACTTTCATTGTTTGCAGATGACATGATTTTATATGTAGAAAGTCCTGAAAAATTGACAACAAATCTACTAGCGCTAATAAACAAGTTCAACAAAGTGGTACGGTAATCAATGCACAAAAATCAGTAGTGTTTATATATGCTAGTAATGAGCAATCTGAGGAGGAAATCAATTTAAAAATTCTGTTTACAAGAGTAACTAAAATAATCAAATATCTAGGTATAAATTTAGCTAAGGATGTAAAGGACTTGCACATAGAAAACTATACAACATTGCTAAAAGAAATCAAAGGATATTCTGTGTCCATGGATTGGAAGACTAAATATCATTTCAAAGTGAATCCTACCCAAATTAATTTAAATATTCAATGCAATCCCCCACCAAAGTCCAACAGCTTTTTTTTAAGAAATGAAAAACCAATTATCAAATTTATTTGGAAAAGGAAGAGCCCCTGAATAGCTGAATACACCTTGAAAAAGAAGCACAAAGTTGGAGGACTCACACTATATGACTTTAAAACATATTACAAAACTATGGTGGTCAAAACTGCATGATATTGGCACAGGAATAGACATTTTGATCAATGGAACTGAATTGAGAATTCAGAAGTAGACCCACACATCTATGGTCAACTGATATTTGACAAGGCTGTCAAGTATACTCAACTGGGGCAGAATAATATCTTCAACAAATGGTGCTGGGAGAACTAGATATCCATATGCATATCCCTATCTCTACATCCTATACAAAAATTAACTCAAGATGGATCAAAGACCCAAATATCAGAGCCAGGACCATAAAACTCCTCAAAGAAAATGTAGGGAAGCATCTTCAACATCATGTGGTAGTTAATGGTTTCATAAACTTCACACCCAAAGCATAAGCAATGAAAGGAAAATTAGGTAAATGGGACTTCCTCAAAATTAAAAACTTTTGTGCTTCAAAGGAGTTTGTTAAGAAAGTGAGAAGCAGCCTACTTAATGGGAGAAAATATTTGGAAACCACATATCTGATAAGCATCTGTGATGGTTAGGCTAATATATCAATATGGACAGGTAATGGTGCCCAGTTGTTTGGTCAAGCAAACACTGTGCTAATTGTAATATAAGGGCACTTCATTAACTTTAATTATCAGTGAGTTGATTGCATCTATGACTTATTCCATCTACAATCAACTGAGGAGATTGCCTTCAGTAATGAGTGACATCTCATCCAATCAGTTGAAGGCTTTAAAAGGATTTCAGCATTCAGAGAGAGAATCCCAATCTCTACTTCAGATACCAGCATCTCCTGGGGAACTCTTTGAGGACCTTCATCGGAGTCCCTGTCTTGGCCTGCCCTATGGAATTTGTATTTGCGCCTCCCTACTGACATGTGAGAAATTTTTATAAAATCTCATACTATTTACAGATATCTCCTGTCATTTCTGTTTCCCTAGAGAACCTGACTAAAACATCTTGGTACCAGGAGTGGTTCTTGAGAAAGAGAATCATAAAAATGGACTTTCTGAATTGGTTCTGGATTTTGCAATTGGGTTTCTACTCTGATTAGATTCAAGAGCACTAATGACTCTGTTCCAATAATCAAAAGACCACGGACAGTCCCTGGTGTGAGCAGGCGATAGAGATATGCAAAATATCACCACTGGATATGACTACTTCCGTGCTTATAGGAGTCAAGGCTCTGGATGAGAGTATTTTTGACAACTTAACAGAGTTTTTTTGGAGTCAAAAGGTAGAATGATATTGCTGACTCTTCATAAATATGCTAGATACAGTTACAAAAGAAAGAGATGAGATGAAGGCTTCAAATTTGCAACTTAAGTACTGCATGAATGATGTGAAAGTATCTATGTGTGCCCTGAAAGAAAACCTTGTTTTGTTCAGCTACAGACTTGAGATCTCTGAAAATTAGACCAAGAGTCTCATTGTGTGAGTAGCAAAGTTACAACAGAAACTAAAATCTCAACTTGAAGGTTGCTTGCTGTTAAAGTAATGACATTGATTGAAAAGAAGTGGAATTCTGAGGCTTGAGGATTGGGATAGAGACATGTGGGTTGATGATGATGGCGGTGGGGACATTGAAACCCTAAATTCTCCTGAGAGGTTGCCAGATAAACCTGTAATGGTCTGCCCTGAGGAAACAACCATCCAACCTCCAGCCTCCGCTGAGGAGTCAAACACTCACCTTCTTGCTCACAGAAATCTGCCATCCAACCCCCACCTGAAGAGGTTAATCCTTTCTTATCAGATGAAGCTGCAACAGAATGCCCTGAGGTAATTGGCTTGCAAGACACTTTTTTTTTAATATACTTTTTTATTTTTTAAAAAAGATACTTAGATTACATAAATGTTACATAAAAAATATAGGGGATTCCCATATGCCCCACTCCCTACCCCTCCCACATTTTCCAACATTAACAACATCCTTCATTATTGTGGTACATTTGTTACAACTGACGAACACATTTTGAAGCATTGCCACTAAGCTTGGATTATAGTTTACATTGTAGTTTACACTACAGAAGCAAGACACTACTGCTTCTTATTACCCAAACCCATCACCCCTCTGTTCTTCCAGACCTATAATTAAACTAAAAGAATTCACAAGAAGCCTTCAAAGGTGAAGTAAAAATTGTGACCCATGAGGAAGCATGCTGTACTCCAAAGGAACTGCATGAGGTTTTCAATTTATGTAGACAAAAATCAGGGGAATATATGTGGGAATGCATATTAAGAGTGTAGGATAATGGTGGAAGGAATATGAAGTTGTATCAGGCTGAATTTATTGATATGGGCACACTAAGCAGAGATTCTGGATTCAATGTTGTAGCTCAAGGGATTAAAAAGGGCTCTAACATTTTGGGTGGCTGGCTGAAACATGGACCAAAAGAAAGCAAACATTGCCTGGGATTGAAATGCCAGAATTGCCCTGGTATACTGTATATGAGGGATCAAAAAGCTTAGAGAGATTGGAATGTTAGAATGGATTTACCATCTGAGACCTGCCCACCCAACCTAGGAATATCCAGAGGATACACCTTTCACCATGACTGTGAGGAATAAATTTGTGAGACTAACTCCATCATCCCTGAAGAGCTCTGTGGTTGCTCTTCTCTATAGGTCAGCTATTACCATGGGAACTGCTGTCATGGAACTAAGATCCTTAAACACTACGGGTATGATTGGATCCCAGGCTGGCAGAAGTCAACTAGCAGCACTTAATTGCCAAACACAAGGTGGGCATGGCTACCACAAGGAAAAACAGACTCAAAGCAGCAATAAAAATGTCTGAGTCGCCTAGACTGATGGCATTGGTTAATAGATCATGGGATACTTAGAAGTAAAATAGATGAGCAGACTACTAAATTCCTACTTGATCTGCAAAAGCAAAAGAGTTCTAGGTCACATGAACAAAAGCCTAACTTGAATTACAGAAACAGAGAGTCACAGCCCCTCATTCAATTCCCAGACTTGAGACAGTTTACAGACCCAGAGCCCCTTGAATGAGGGGAAGGCCAGGTCTCCTTGCAGAAGGGCCATGTTACACTGCCAAACATTTATATGGCTAATCTTCCTCCCAGCCTTCCCCAAAGAGACCTATGACCTTTTACCAAGGTGTATTAGTCAGTCAAATGGGTCCTGATGCAAAATGCCAGAAATCTGTTGGCTTTTATAAAGGGTATTTATTTGGGGTAGAAGCTTACATTTACCAGGCCATAAAGCATAAGTTACTTCCCTCACCAAAGTCTGTTGCCACATGTTGGAGCAAGATGGCTGCTGACATTCAGCCTTCCTCTTCCTCTTAAGGCTCCATGGTCCCAGCTTCTTCCAATATCAGCTGTAGACTGGGATGAGTCTCTTCTCTCTCCCAGTACTCATTTCTCTCTGGGCTCAGCTACTCTGCTCTCTCCTGTGTGTTTACTTCCTGGGCTCCATCTCAAAACTCCAACCTCCCTTCTCTTTCATAGCGGTTTTTCTGTGAGTTCCCACCCACCAAGTGTATGGAGACTCAACGTCCTATTGACATGGTCCAATCAAAGCCCTAATCATAATTTAATCATGCCCAGAGGAATAGACCAGTTTACAAACGTAATCCAATATCTATTTTTAGAATTTATAAACAATATTA
The DNA here is from genome assembly GCA_029593785.1 of Cabassous unicinctus. Lineage (NCBI taxonomy): Eukaryota > Metazoa > Chordata > Mammalia > Cingulata > Chlamyphoridae > Cabassous > Cabassous unicinctus. The sequence continues at coordinate 16,117 of JAQZBX010043683.1, read as the reverse complement.
AACTGCCACACACTGCATTGGGGAAAAGGAAATGATCAGAATTTTGGAGATTATTAGACACTGGCTCAGAAGTGACATTAATTCCTGGAGATTCAAAACATCACTGTGGTCTACCAGTCAGAGTAGGGGCTTATGGAGGTCAGATGATTGGTGGAGTTTTAGCTCAGGTCCGTCTCACAGTGGATCCAGTAGGTCCCCAGACCCTTTTGTGGTTATTTCCCCAGTTCCAGAATGCATAATTGGAATAAACATATTCAGCAACTGGTAGAATCTTCACATTGGTTCCTTGATTTGTGGAGTAAGGGCTATTATGGTAGGAAAGGCCAAGTGGAAGCCACTAGAACTGCCCCTACCTAGCAAAATAATAAGAAACAATACTGGATTCCTGGAGGGATTGCAGAGATTAGTGCCACTGTCAATGACTTGAAGGATGCAGGGGTGGTGAATCCCACTACATCCCCATTCAACTTTCCTATTTGGCCTGTACAGAAAACAGATGGACCTTGGAGGATGACAGCAGATTATCATAAACTTAACCAGATGATGACTCCAATTGCTGCTGCTGTTCCAGATGTGGAGCAAATCAATACTTCCCCTGGTACCTGGTATGCAGCTGTTGATCTGGCAAGTGCTTTTATCTCAATTGCCTTTAGTAAGGACCACCAGAAACAGTTTGCTTTCAGTTGGCAAGGCCAGCTTGTCCTCAGGGACCTTAATAATCTCTCCCTCCCACAAGACATCACACTGGTCCATTATATTGATGATATCATGTTGATTGGACCTTGTGAACAAGAAGTAGCAACTACTCTAGACTTATTAGTAAGGCATTTGAGTGAGAGAAGATAGGAGATAAATCCAACAAAAATACAGAGGCAGGGGCCTCAGTGAAATTTCTAGGTATCCAGTGGTGTGGGGAATGTCAAAATATCCCTTCTAAAGTAAAGGATAAGCTGTTGCATCTGGCCCCACCTACAACCAAAAAAAGCGGTACAATGCTTAGTTGGCCTTTTTGGATTTTGGAGACAACACTTTCCTCATTTGGGTGTGCACCTCTAGCCCATTTACCGAGTGGCCAGAAAAGCTGCTAGTTTTGAGTGGGGACTGGAACAAGAGGAGTCTCTGCAACAGGTCCAGGCTGCTGTGCAAGCTACTCTGCCACTTGGGCCATATCATCTGACAGAGTCAATGGTTCTGCAAATTCAGTGGCAAATAGAGATGCTGTCTGGAGCCTTTGGCAGGCCCAGATAGGAGAATCACAACACAGACCCTTAGGATATTGGAGCAAAGCCCTTCCAACTTCTGCAGATAACTACTCTCCTTTTGAGACACTGCTTTTGGCTTGCTACTGGGCCTTAGTAGACACTTAGCCATGGGCCACCAAGTTCTCATGAAATCTGAGCTGCCTATCATGAGCTGGGTATTGTCTGCCCCACTAAACCATTAAGTTGGGCATGCACAACAGCACTCCATAATAAAGTTGAAGTGGTATATATGAGATAGGGCTTAAGCAGGTCCTGAAGCCACAAGTCAGTTAAATGAGGAAGTGGCCCAAATGCCCATGGTCACCACTCCTGCCGTGTTACCTTCCCTTTCCCAGCCCACATCTATGGCCTCTTGGGGAGTCCCTTACAATTAGTTGACTGAGGAAGAGAAATTTCAAGCCTGGTTTACAGATGGTTCTGCACGATATGCAGGTACCACCCAAAAGTGGATAGCTGCCGCTCTGCAGCCCCTTTCTGGGATATCCCTGAAGTACAGTGGTGAGGGGAATTCCTCCTAGTGGATGGAACTTTGAACAGTGCACCTAGTTGATGATTTTGCTCGGAAGAATCGGCTGGAGGTGAATTTGTGCACTGATTCATGGGCTGTTGTCAATGGATTGGCTGGATGGTCAGGGACTTGGAAGGAACATGATTGGAAAATTGGTGACCAAGAGGTCTGGGGAAGAGGCATGTGGATAGACCTTTCTGAGTGAGCAAAAGTCTTGAAGATATTTGTATCCTAAGTGAATGCTCACCAGAGGGTGACTTCAGCAGAGGAAGATTTTAATAATCAAGTAGATAAGAACAACGATTCATTAAACTGGAATTTAAGGCTGCCATCTCACCAGTTTGGGTTCATCATGCCTCTGAATCAACAGGCAAAGAAGGGAATTACTGTACTGACTGGGGTGATTGAACTTGACTATCAATGGAAAATAGGATTGCATCTATACAATGGAGGTAAAGAGGAGTTTGTTTGGAATACAGGATATTCTCCCAGGGCGTCTCTTAGTACTACAATGTCCAGTGATTAAAGACAATGGAAAACTGCAGCAGCCCAATCCAGACAGGATTAACAATGGCTCAGAATCTTCAGGAATGAAGGTTTGGTTCACCCCACCAGGCAAAGAATCACAGCCAGCTGAGGTGCTTGCTGAGGGTAAAGGGAACATGGAATAGGTAGTGGAAGAAGGTGGTGATATATAGGAACTTCGACCACATGTCCAGTTACAGAAACGATGACTGTAATTGTCATGAATATTCTTCCATGTTTTGTTATGAGTAGGTTTGTATATGTACATAAAACAAATATCTTTGTTTTATTCCCTATTCTTTCCCCTTATCATATGATTTAAGTTGTATTCGTTTCATGTCATAGTATTTATGGATGTCAAGTTTAAGAGTGACTATTACCCAAGGACTTGCACCTTGTTCTGGATGGATTTAGTGCATTTCTGCTTTTATGCAGGACAGTTAAGTATTGTCAGGTGAAAAAAAAATCTGTTATTGTTTTTATTTAGAGATTGTTATGGTTTAATGTGACATGTATGGCTGCCATGTTGACAAGTAGTAGACTGTGATGGTTAGGCTAATGTGTCAACTTGGCCAAGTAATGGCGCCCAGTTGTTTGGTCAAGCAAGCACTGGGCTAATTGTATTACAATGGCATTTCATGGACTTAGTTATCATTGAGTTGTGAGTTGATTGCATCTATGGCTGATTACATCTACAATCAACTGAAGAGATTGCCTTCAGTGAGTGACATATCATCCAATCAGTTGAAGTCCAAGAGAGACGCCCATGGCCACGGTGGAGTTGGGGGTAGTGGTGCTGGATGTGGTTCACAGCCACCTCCAGATCTTCAGTATTGCTGGCACAGAAGGCCCTGGGGGTCTGGGGCAGACCGAATCATTGGGAAAGGATGGAGGCGCTCGTCAGGATGCAGAAAAATAGAAGGGAAGTGGAGGAAGGGGAGATAGGTAGAGCCCCAGGACTAAGGACCTCTGATGGAGGTGGGTTGGAGGGTGCGCTTCATGCTGAGAGGTCGGAGGGGACTCACCAGCAGTTCTTCCCCACAGCAGCCTCAGGTATTGAGTACGACTGCCCTGTGGCACACAGGTCTGTCTTAGCTGGACCCTCTCCCTCGAGGCTCCTCTCCCCTTTTGGTAGCCTTCAGAAAGGCCCCAAACAAGAAGGCCCCTTCATGAGGCACTCCTTTCCCCATATCTGTGTCTGAATTGGCTTCTTCCTGTCCCAGGTTCTCAAACACCACCCACTGCCTCCTGGGCTGTGCCCATCCTTACCTACAGCCATCCCTCAAGGCTTGGTTGACCAGATACAAGATATACATCTCCTGGCTACAGCCTGTGATGCGTTGGGTGGTAGGGTCGGGGTACTGACCACTGCCGTGCTGGCCAGCCTAATCTAGCAGGAGCTGTCCTCCTCCGTCTGGCCCTTGGAGGACTGCACTGGAATTTTGGAGAGAGGACACATAAAGGCACTGTCAGGAACTTGTACTTCAAAAGTTTTACCCCCAGTCCTCTCCACAGAGCTGTCACAGCTTGCCAGCAGCATCATTTGGGGACCTGCTTCATGCAGAGCAGTAAAGCTTTAGCAAGGTGCAATGGGGATGCAGAGGACTGAGATCACCTGGTGGCTGTACAGCTCCGTAGTCCTTCCATGTACATGCTCTCGTTCTTGTATCACTGATGTACATAGGGCAGAGATCACTTTCATTTTAACAGAGGCAGACAGGTAAAGGGCCCTTGTCTACTTGGGCTTCCCGTTCACCCTCTCTGTCCCTTCTTACCTCCTGTAAGAGACTAAGGGCCGAGGCTGCACTAAGACCCTGAAGTTGGTTTGTAGCCACCCCTCAAAACACCAGTGTAGGGTAGAAAGTCTCCACAGTGACTGGACAGTGCTGCTCCAGCAAGCTAAGAAGCCGGGGCCCAGATAGCAGCCAAGGTCTCTAAACCACACAGCACAATCTGCCTCAGCCCCCCACTTTTGCCCCCAGCCAGCAAGGCACCCAGCCCCAGAGAGGGAGTGACTCACTCTGCAGAGGCCAGCCTGGAGGCCACTGCTTGGTCCTAGGGTGAGATAAGCCGCACACCTCTGCCGGCATGGCCAAGTCTCCTCTAGTAATGCAGTCCAGCTAGAGGCCCAAAGAACCCTGGACCGGCAGTGTCGCTGCTCCAGAGTTGACCCTGCGCTGGCTCAGAACTGGGGCTGGAGCTGCTGCAGCTGACAAGGTGCCGGCTCCTGCACCCAGCCTGTCCATGACCCATACCCGACTGACACACATGACAGCGTGAATGAACCTTGAAGATATTATGCTGAGTAAAATAAACTTGACACAAAAGGACAAATATTGTATGATCTTGCTGATATGAAACTAAGTATAATAAGCAAACTCATAGAGGTGGAATCTAGGAGGTAGGCTACCAAGAGATAGGGCGGGAGACGAGAATGAGAAGCAGATGCTTAATCTGTACAGAATTTATAATTCGGTTGATTGTAATGGTTTGGAAATGGGCAGAGATGATGGTAGCACAATAGTGCTAGTGCAATTAACAATGCTGAAATATGTGTGTCACTATGGGGGAAGTTTTGGGACATATATTTTGCTGGAAAGAAAGCTGGAGGCTAAAACATGGGATTGTATAAAATAGTGAACCCTGTGGTGGCTGAGAATTGTGGCTAATAATATAAATATAAGTATGTTCTCTCAGGATCTAAAGCAAATATACAGAATATAACCTTGGTAAGAAGGTAAAGGTGGAATATGATCAAGTGTTCCCACAGATAGGGCCTTTTGAACATCTTGAAAGTTACAGAGCTACATTCTTCTATGAGATATAAATGCATCCTTGTTGCCAAAGGTATATTTTCTGGATAGATAGAGGCCCACACAGTAGCTAAAAAAATATTAGACTTCCCCTCTGGGAAAGTCCTGCTACTTTGTCAAATAAGATGGCAAAAAGCTCTGGAATATATAAACCTTGCCTAATAAAAGAAAACAGTCCAGTAAGCCAAGTCCTTGATCTTAATGCTTGCACTTATGAACCTTATTGCTGTAATAATGTAACTAAACCTAATTAGAATTAATGCCTAAGAGTTACCTCTTGACACCTTGTTACTCAAATGTGGGCTCTCTCTAAGCCAAACTTTGAAAATAAACTCATTACCTTCACTCCAATGTGGGTCATGAATCCCAGGGATGAGCCTCCCTGGCACTGATGGATTATTACCAAGCATTAATCAAGCATTTGGAAAAAAGACCTTGACCAAAAAGTGGAAATATTAAATTACATAGAGTTTTTATGGCAAGATATTTCAAAGTGAGTCAAGAGGTCATTCCAGAGGTTATGCTTATGCAGATCTCAGCCAGACCTTCACAAACTGCCACAGTAAACAAAGCCTTGAACAAAAGTACTCTAGGGCTCTAGGGACATGCGGACACCAAGGGCAAATGAAATCAACACCCCCTGGCTGGGCCCTATTTAGATAAATATGAAAATCTATTTCCCCAAAATAACATGGTTATACACATTTATAAATCTCTTAATCATGATTCTGCTACTCCTTTTATTTGAACCTATAATTTTCAATTTACCTGTTAAGTATATTTCTCAGAGACTTAAAGCCTTCAGATTGTTCATATACCAGTTGAGCCCTGAAACCCAGCAGATATGTGGCCAGCTCCTACTCTCCTGTTCTTTGGGCTTGCCCTGGACAACTAACAAAATAATGATGATGGACCAGCCCCATCCCAAAAACAAGGAGCATCTTCAACTGCAATCAGAACATTTCCATTCCTCTGCCCAATGATATCTATGTCCCTCCTCAGCCTGAAGCAGTCAGAATGGACATCATCCCAAATCCCTCAAGTTTGAGGACTGAACAAAAATAAGGGGGGCAGTGTAACCATTGACCAAAGCATATTTATTGTCATTGTAGTTAATATCTTGCTCTAACTGAGTAACTTGTAACACTGATATAAAAAATAATTTTAAAAATTTAACTTTGTGTCTTAAAGGCCTAACATTAGCATATTAAAGGTAAAAATAACATATCAGTAGAGAAAAGACAAGTCCATACTATAGAATTGAGCACACTGATAAGGATTTCCATATATTACTGAGTGAAAAAAAGCAAGTTGGGAAACCATATGTATAGTAATAATATGTGTTATATCCCACTTGAGGGATATGAACAAAGAGTATTGCTCTATATCCTCAAGAAGTGAGGTTAATTAGTTAATTAAATGAGGTATGGAGTAAATACCTGCAGTGGCAAGGTTGGAGGAGGATGGGCAGGCATGGAGGGGAGAAGAGACATCTACTTTGGATAGAATAACTGAATTCATATTTTGACAAGGAATACATAATCATTTTTTACATAGGTAGATTTAGGAGATAGACAGACAGATAACAATGTGGTTTCACTGATGAAGAAGCCATTAAGAAAGGAAAGGGATTGCTTATTGAGGAGAGAGAAGAACTGCTTTCCCAAGAAGGCCCCAGAGTTTTCCTATGATTGGGCTAAAGATCAACCCATTTATGTGAACAAATACCTTGCAAGTGAATAAACAATTATTAAACACTGTGTGTCACACATTGTAACAATCAACAGGACTACAAGATTTATAGTTAGTGCTTCTTAAATTGTAATCTGTGGAACAGTTCATGGACTGCTAGTTAGACAAAACATTCTTGATGGAAGAAACAGTACATTGATTTCACATTCTAGTGTAAGTTCCTTAACTTGTCACAAATCAACAACAAACAGTTACTTTGAGTAGCCCTGGGATAGAGCTTGGAATCTGCCTTCAGGAGCCCATGGTTGAGTGGGGACAACAAACATGTATTATGACAATACATTATCACTGTCCAGCCACTTTCAAATACCAAAATTGAAGTTTTCCCTTCCATACCCACTGCTTCCCTTCTAGCATCAAGGACCCCATCTCTGTTTTAAAAGGACACAGGTATGGCCTGGGCTACTGAACAAGAGGGGATGTCTACCGGGGCAGTTCCAACTACCAGGACATGGGAAAGGAACTCTGCTGGAAAACTCTTTTATGACAACTATTCATGCCAAGCTCATAAAACAAGGCAAAAAACAAAATGTCAGAGCACCATTCCATGCTGCTGCCAAATGTGAACTTGTGAACTTGTCAGAAGGCTGGGTGAGGCCAAGCATCGCTGAATGCCAACCGTGGTTCTCCCCAAAAGCCCACCAGGTCAGATGCTCGCATCCCAGGCCCCTGTCCAGGTTACCTCCTCCAGTCTCCAGCAGTAGGGGATCTTGCTCTCCCTCCTCTACATTTCCATTTCTACTATTATATGATGCTTCAGGCTTTTTGTTTTGGTTTTCAAGAGCATGTTATGGAAGTGAAAAAAGGAAACTGAAAATATAGTTTCTCATTTTATGCCTCTTATATCAATTCTGCTCCTAACTGATTTTAAGGGAAAGTTCCATATGTGGAAGGGCAGAAAAAGAAAATCACTGAGACCAACAACTCTAGATCCTACCCCCTTCTACTTGTAAACATCTAATTGTCCAAAAGTGTTACCACTGCTGTGATAGAAACATGTATAATGTTCTTCCAGGGAAAAATTAACACTACCTGAAGAGAGGTAGTTGAGAAAATCTTCAGAAAAGATAGTTTCTTAGGGTACTTAAGCAAATACCATGAAATGGGTCAGGTTAAAAACTGGGAATTAATTAGCTTACAGTTTTGAGGCTAAAAGAAATCCCAAATTGAGGTGTCATGTCATCAAGGCAATGCTTTCTTCCCAAAGACCAGAGCTCTGGGGCTGGCTGCCAGCCAACCCTGGCTCCTCTGTCACATGGCAAGACACATGGTGGCATTTCCTGGTCTTTCCTTCTCCTGCAGTTTCTATTGATTTCCGCTTCCAGGTGCTCCCTCTGTGGCATACTCTGTATTACTCTCTCTCTCTCTCTCTGTATTTATTCCATTTATAAACGACTCCAGTAACAGGATTAAGACCCATCCTGACTGGGCTGGGCCACACCCACCTTAACTGAAGTAACCTCATCAAAAGATCCTACTTAAGATGGGTTCACACCCACAAGAATAGACTAAATGTAAGAACTTGTTTTTCTGGGGTACGTATAGCTTCAAACCACCATAGATTTGTTCCTTGAACTGGGCCTTGAAAGGAGAGGAGTTTGCCAAGCAAAAAGAAAAGATACAGCATAGAGACTGGTGTAAGCAAAGGGTAAACTTGCCAGGTGTGCTTGGGCCTCTCAGAGAACTTGAGCACGTTGGGAATCTGGGGTGTGAGATGAGGTGAGGTAAGAGTGAACAAGGACGGGGCAGTTGCTTGGGTAACGAGGGTCTTGTTGGAGTCTCATTAGCTTGTGATGAGGAGTAACAGAATTCCACCAACTTCCTTTATGCTGTAGATACCCAGACACACCTTTAAGCTCATTCTCTGACCGGATGTAGAGCCTAAATACAGACAACTTGGATGCAAAAAATGCATGCCTTGTTACAGAAAGTAAAAATAAAGTAATAATAAAATAAAGGGAAGTGGCTTCCATGAAACAGAAGCAACTCTGAGAAAAACATAGGTTTGCTCACATGATCATGCTTGTAATCCACCTACACCTACCTGTGTAGAAAATGGAACATGTAGTATACATTTTCTTTTGTCTATAGTCTTCGTCTTCTGGCTTTCTTGAAGCTTTCACTTCTTTAAAATAAAACTCAGTCAATTTCAAGTAAATCTCACTGCTATTATTGCTATCAGGATCATGACAAAGTGAAGTTTAATAGTTGATAAGCTCAAAAGAAATGGTGGGGAGAAAGAGAAAAAAAAGCCAACATGTATGTGTAGATAGAGAATAGGATGCATCTTTAAGCCCTTTCTTAGATTATACTAGATGGATGGCTGGTCTCATTCACACTATTTGTCCATTTCTCATCTGGATCTGCTGATTGAGTTTTAAATCCCAGCATTAAGGAGCATGTGCTGACATATCAGAAGGTAGCAACTGAAGCATGGTTAGCAGAAAGTCTTTCAATTGCTCTGATTTCCTCAAAATGAATTTTTTGAAAAGCAAACTGACTATTTTAAAATCTGCTTTCATACTTTAATTTTTTTAAAACTTTTTTTTTTCTATTTTTAAAGCATACAGGAATTTTTTAAAGTATAACCATGTATTTGATGATGTTTGTAAATGATTGAAGTGCAAACTTTTAGAAAAAGCACACATGAGAAACCTCTTTGCATCTTTGACTTCTATCCACGATAGAATAACTGGTACCAGACTAGCTCTTCCATCCTAAACAAATGGAAATCTAGATTAATATGGGAAGCATTTTCCGACCAGGACACGAGGAGGAGAGCACTATGACCCATGAAAGAGGGGCACGGAGAGTGAAACATGCCCCCTATAAAGACATATTCAAGCCCTAGTCAGCATTCCTGTGGGTGTGAACCCATTTGTAAATTAGGAAAATTAGAATCAAACTGCTGGAAAACAAAGATAAGGAGAAAATCTTGACTCCAGTCAGGGAAAAACAGACATATTGCGCACAGAGGAGTGATAGCAGTGGCTGCTACTTCTCATCAGGAGCAATGGAGGCCAGAGACAAAGAACTGAAACCTTCAAAGCACTGAAAGGGAAAATTACAGCAAAAATATCCACCAAACCTGAATGTGAAATAAAGGCAGTCTGAGATGGGCAAAAACGGAGAGACTTTGTCGTCGGCAGACCTGAATTATAAAAAAATGCTCAAAGGACTTTTTCAGCTGAAGAGAAGTAATGACTCTGGAAACTCCGATAAACAGAAAGCCACGAAGAACACTGGATAAGGTAAACATAAAATGTAAGAGAGTCTATATTCTCTTTCATTTCTTAACAACTGAAAGAGGCAAATGACGTTTTAAGCAAAAAGTACATTAAGTGTCGTGAAGTTTATAACTTACATGAAATTAAATGCATGATAAAATAGCACAGAAATGGGTAAATGAAATGAAGCTATTATTACAATCTACAGATATTAAAAATATAAAGGAAACATTATGACTAATTTTATGCTAATACATCTGGTTTAGTTTCCTAGGCTGCTCCAGTAATACCATGTAATGTGTAATCCTCTAGTAAGAGGATTAAGACTCATCCTGAATGAGGGAGCCACATCTTAACTGATGTACCCTCTTTTAAAGGTCCTACTTATAATGCATTTATACCCACAGGAATGGATTCGATTTAAGGCATGTTTTTCTGGGATACATACAACTTCAACCACTACAATATCCAACAAATTACACGAATGGACAATTTCCTTGAAAAAAATAAACTTGCCCCAGACTAATACAAAGTGAAATAGAAAATATGAATAGCCCTATATCCATTAAAGAAATTAAATCTAAGATCATAATCCTTTCCATAAAGGAAATTCCAAATCTAGAAGGTTTCAATAGTGATTCTCTAGAACATCTAGGTATCTTTACAAACTCTTAAAAAAAAATAAAAGATAAAAAGAAAACCCTTTATTACTTGCTTTATGAGGCCAGCATAACCCTGATATTAAACCAGATAATATTGCAAAGAAAGAAAATTGCATGAACATTTCATGAACATTTCATGAATGTCAACACAAAAATCCTTAACAAAATATTAGTCAATTCAATCTAGCAGAATATAAAAAGGATAATATGCCATGACCAAGTAACATTTATCAGGAATGCAAGGTTATTTAATATTCAAAAAAATGTGTTTTACCCTATTAACAAAATAGAGGGGAAAGGACACATGATCATCTGAAGAGATAGAAAAAAATTTTGAAAAAGGAAATATCCAATCTCAATAAAATTTCTCAGCAAACTAGATGTAAAAGGGAACTTCCTCAATGTGAAAGACTTATCTATGGTAAATCTGTAGCTAACTTCATACATAATGGTGTGATATTGAATGCATTTCCCCAAAAGCAGTAATAAATATCTTCTTTCAACTTTTCTATGACACATTATACTTTATTGCATGCTGCAAAAAAGCAGGAAAAAAATACAAAGCATATTGTTTGGAAAGGAAGATGTAAAATTATCTTTATATGATGTCAGTATGATTGCTTATATAGAAAAATCTAAGGTATTTATAAAAATAATTGCTATAACTGAGTAAGTGAATTTAGCAAGATTGTGAAATACAAGATCAATAAACAATAATCAATTTTTTTTGCAACTAGCAAGAGATAGAAAATAAAATGAAAAAAATTCCATTTATGAGAGTGTCAGAATACTTGGAAATAAACTTAATAAAAGATATTCAAGTTTTATAAGCTGAACACTGCAAAACATTGCCAAGAGGAAATTTAAAATATTTAAATAAATGGAGAGATATACTATATTCATGGATTGGAAGACAATTTGATAAAATATCAGTTCTCCCTAAGTAGATGCCTAGATTTAATGCAATCTCCATTAGAGTCCCAGCAGGTTTTTCTATGGAAATAGACAAGCTGATTTTAAAAGTTATATGGAACTATAAATCAACTAGAAGACCTAAAATAATCTTAAAAAGGAAACAATTTAGATAATATATTACAAAGCTATACATTCAAACATTGGGTTATTGATATTAGGATGGACAGATGGAAAAATCTAACAGGTGGAGAGTCCCAAAACATACCCACACTTACACAGTGGATTGATTTTTGATAAAGGAGTCAAAGCAATTCAATGAGGGAAGGAAATTCTTTCAACAAGTTGTACTTAAACAATGTGTTGGGGTAGGGGGTAAGAACCTCTACTCTTATCTCATGCCATATGAAAAACTAACTCAAAATGTATCATAAGCTCTAAATATAAAAGCAAAAATTATAAAGCTTCTAGAAGAAAACACATAAGAATGTCTTCACAACTTTGATTTAGGTACATTTCTTAGACAAGATAAAAAAAAATAACCATAAAAGAAAATGTTGATAAATTTTACTTTAATAAAATTTAAAATCAGTTAATTAAGAGAGAACATTAAGAAAATGAATAGCAAAATAACAAACTGGGTGAAAATATTTGCAAAACTTCTATCTGGCAAAGGACTTATATCCAGAAACTACAAAGAATTGCACCTCAATAATAAAGAGAAAAACAACTCAATTTTCGCAAATGGGCAAATGATTTGAACAGACACTTCACAAAGGAAGATAGACAATAAGCATCTGAAAAAGTGCTCCATATGATTAGTCATTAGGGACATTCACTTAAAAGCCACAGTGAGATACAACTACACACACATTAAAATGGCCAAAATGAAAAAGAATGACAACATCAAATGTTGACAAGGACATAGATCAAATAAAACTCTCATGCATTGCTAGTGGGAGTGGAAAGATGGTACAACCACTTTGGAAATAGATTTGGTAGTGTTTTTATTTAATTAAACATGTCTATTCTATGATCAGCAATTCTAATCCTTGGCTTTTACTCTAGAGAAATGAAAATATATGGCACCGAAAGGCTTATTCATTGCAGCTTTATTCACAATAGCTAAAACCTGGAAACCAGCCTAATGTCCCAAATGAATGAATAAACAAAATGTGATATATCCATACAAGGGAATACTCTCTAGCAATACAAAGGATGTATTCAACAACGTGGATGAATCTCAAAACATTATGGTGGCTGAAAGAAGCCAGATATAAAAGACAACATAATACACGATTCCAGTTAGATGAAGTTCAGGAATAGGCAAGACTAATGGAGCTTGAAAAAAAAGCTGGAGTTCCCTCTGGAGCAGGAGGATTGATTGGAAAACACCACAGGGGAACTTCGTGGGCTTTGCAAATATTCTATAATTGGATGGAATGTGTGTTCCATGGGTTATTTTCACATTTGTCATTGACTTTTGTTTACCTTGAGGATAGGTCGTCAGTAGTTGTGAAGGGGCATATGTATCTTCTGTGGTTCTATTTCTTGAGATGAGTATATTTACTTTCTAATAATCCTTTAACTGTAATTGATGATGTGTGCACTTTTCCTAAATTTACATTAAACTTTAAAAATAAGTTAAAAATCAGAAACCTCTTTAGATGACATAGTGCCCGCATTTGCTCCATTTCCATGGTGTCAGGTTCAGACAGTTTCCATGGCAACTCTTGAAGCCTGTCTTCTGAGCCAGATCCAACACTCCCCGATGCTAAACGCTGTCAGGCACAGACTGCAACATGTTGACTTGCGTTTTCTGACACAGTGAGCCCTGTTGTGCTGGGGAGGACTTGGTCTAATTGGCTTAATGAAGCCAAGAACGTCTTACTCAGCTCTCTTTTCTTTGTAACAACTTGGCATAACTTTGCTTTCTGACTACCAAGTGGAAATGGACAACTAGTTCTAGCTACATTACATGGACCCACCAAGATAAACTAAAACATATGCCAAAGACCCATGACCACTGGGCACTGCCTCTGCATTAGCGCCCACTGGCTTCAGCTCCCTGGCCATGGTGTCTGTGGTTTGCTGCACCTTGGCGCCTCGCTTCTTTGTCAGCCTGATTGGTCTCTTCAGTTACGTGGTTGCTGATCTGAGAGAGAAAGCGAATCTGGCCACGGTACGCATGTTGAGAAATCCTACCACAAACAGAAACACGTTTGTCATAAGTTATTCTCAGTGACTTACAGTGTGTTCAAAGGCGGCATTTAAAACTGCGAAGGCGTGGAGCTTATCAGAAAGACGAGCAAATAGTATAACATTTAATTCAGTTCCGTATTATGATGCACTAAGTAAAAGAAGAGAGAAGGAGAAAAGAGAAGCTCAGAGAAACTGAAACAGAGAGAGGAAAAGAGTTGACCGCTCACTTTCTCCCACGCTAAACAAATCCTAGAAAACACACCCGAGCCCACCACTTCCCACTTTTTACCATCCTTGTTTCTGCCACCCGCACCGTGGCCATCATCATCTTCCACCTCAATATTGCAGCAGCCCTTCTTTGGTTCCCTGCTTCAACCCTCCTCCGAGACCCCACTGTAGTCTCCACTGCAGTACAACAGTCTTTTTGGATATGTCAGATGAGGCTGGTGGCATGCCACAGTCTGCGCGGAGAGTTTTGCCCCTCGGTTGTCTGCAAGGTCTCACTTCTTGCCTGCTCCTGTTGTATCAGCAGTATCATAGTGGTGCTTCCCTGAGGAAGCCCTAGGAACTAAGGCAGGGTCCTTTCCTACCTGCCTCCGCAAACCCATCAGAATCTGAGGTCAATGAGGAGAGGAGGATAGAAGCTGTGCTTGTTTTGCCCCCTCCTCTAGCTCCAGTGCCTGGAACAATGCGTGACACACAGTAGGTGGTCAGATATTTGAAGAATTAATAAACGAGCGTTCGGGAAGGGGCTGTGAAGGTGAGAAGCAGTAAACACACACGGGTGCTGTGTGCACACGAGCAGAACGTGGTAGTGATAGTAATAATGCTATTTTGAATTTGGGAGAGAGAGACTTGAGAGGCTGCAGGCTAGGACCGCAAGACGGCTGAACAAACGTGAATGTTACAAGGCTTGGAAAGAAGGAACGACAGTTCGGGGTAAGAAGAAGCCAAGAAGGGAGTGGGGGCGAGTGAGAAACGCAGAGGCGGCCGGCTGCCCTCCCCCGCCCCCTTGCCCAGCCCCTCCCTGTCCTGCGCTCCTGCCTGCCTCCACCTCCCTCCTGTCACTCAGGACCCCGGCATTTTGTCAAGTCTGGGGTGCAGTGGGTGGGATGATGACTCTTCCTCATGACACCCCCGGGGTCTCTTTCAACCATTTTCTCTGTCACGAAGTTTAAGAAATCTGGTGTGAAATGCAAATGCTGAGAACATAGTCCTGGGTGTCCACTGCCCGCAGACAACTTTCCAGGTTGCTCTGAAATGGGAGAACGGTTGTGGGGAAAGATGGAGTGGGGCAGCTAGGGTCACATCAAAGCATCATCTCGCCTAGAGGTGTTTGTTAGGACATAAGTGCGTTTGTTCTCCCCTCCCCAGCAGGGGCAGGGGGGAGGGTGCTGGACAAGCCAGTGAGTCCTGAGCGGGAGGGAGCACCTGGGTCTAGCCCCGCTCCTGCTCCCAGACGCTGCTCTGTTCCCTCCCGCCTGGCCTTGCACAGGCTCCCTTCCTTGCCAGCAAGGCTGCGAGCCCAGCTGGGGAGGGGCTTGCGGTGTGGGGAGATGGCACTGGACACAGGGGCCCACCAGCCTCCACGGAGCTCACTAGCCAGGATTTTTGTCGTTATGTATCGGCTAATTGTGCTTCGTTGTCTTCATTTGCATTTTTTATTACTTGAAGTCATTTTCCCAAACGGCTGTTGGCTGTTCTTGTGTGTACTGGCAGTTCTCAGGCTTTGCCTGTAATTGATTCCTGTAGCAAACTCTTCTTTTGAGCTTTAAAATCGGCTCTTGTACATTTTCTTAATGTGTTTACTCAGACTCTCATTATTTCTTTTTTTGTGTGTGGTTCTCATACAATCTTTTTAAAGAATTAGATTAACATTTACAATCTAAAATTTCCCTTTTTAAATTCTCAATGTCTAGACTGAGATTAAAGGTTCCTACTGTTTGTCTTTATTTTCAGAAATCTGGGCTCTCTTTTTGTGACTCTTTTGATTTCCTTTCTAACCATTGTGCCTGTTTGGTATTCCCAGTGCCCAACATTTTTTGAACCTTAATCCACTACAGTTTTGTTTTTTTTAGGTGAAATAATACCTGTAAGGACAAACTTGAGTGATGCTTCCTGCAGGGGCTCTAGAGATAGCAAATTTGCAGAGGCGGAAAATAGTTTAGAGGCTAAAAGCGGAAGGAGAGGAGGGGGAGGGGTGTATATGTTTGGTGGAGACAGTCTGTGTCGATAAAATATTTTTTAAAGTTGT